>JABYQE010000243.1:0-23692 GCA_022376435.1 Amylocystis lapponica
GTTAGCCAGACGGAATCAGCCAGAGTCAGATTTACAGGACTTGGCGAGATCTCATTGCATATCATACATGGCCGTTCTGTCACGCTGCCGAATGATGATTGCGCGCGTCTTCACACCTACGTTCTTCTACGCCAAACTGCCAATCGTCAGCATACATTTGCAGGGCGCGTCAAGGAGATCCTCATCGTACCGGACACTCACCAAGTTCTGGGTATACTGGTCAGTCAATGTACGCAAGGTGCCGTGGTCCTGCCTTATTGGCTACCCGCAGTATGCTGGGAACCACACAGCTATACATTCATCTCATATCAGGTTAGATATTGAATTTAATAATCTCCATGGACGTACTGATCTTGTTGGCTAGGACATACTATGCACAATTAATTTGTTTCATAATTGCACAGCTCACGACTGCATAATAACAAAGTCATGCCCGGTTAGGCAGGAGCGCCGTCTGACCACAAACATGGAGAATGAGGTTATACACACCTTACAACCCGGAGATCTTGTCTTGAATCTTGCTGTGCTTCGCAATGCTGCCATCCTACAGCCGTTGCAAAGTTGCGGGAGGTACCCTGACCTTCCGTGGGAGCAACTGATTGATAAAGCTGTCAAGCACCGGACAGCGCAAGACCAGACTACGAAAAAGGCCGCTGCAGTATCCCAGAAGACTTCTAAGAAAAGGAAAGCAGAGGAAGTTTCAGGTCACGACATACCTTTGAAGAATCCAGCTACGCCATGCAGCACATCAGAACCGTCTGGCTCCACTCAATATGCTCCAATTCCCTGGCCTCCTGGAACTCATACACTGATCGTCAAACATGCATACCGCAACACAGGTCCCACCGTGCCATCCCCACCCATCGGTCAATGGGGTCCACTTCCGTCAGCTGTTTTTCCAACTGTTGGCCACAACACCATGATCTTAGACCTGACATACAACCTCCCGCACTACAGTTCTGCATATAGTATTCCTGCAGGCCACCAGATTTCCGTTCCCGACCCTAGACTCAGATTGTACCCTCCTGCAATGACATCTGCATCATCCACCCATCCTATTCCCGACTCGCAATTGACAACATACCTACTGGGGAATCCAAAATCTTACATACGCTAAATGCGGCGCTCGCACAAGTTTGCCGACCTTCCTGCGTGCGGCTGGGTGTTGGACATTGACACCGGCATCAAGGTCGTCAGTGACAGCATGAACACTGTCACGATGGAAGAACTCGCGAGAGTTCGCCGAGCTTGCCGAGCTCACCGTGCTGGGCGAACTGGAAACTGTCGTGTAACGATCGGCACGATCGTCCTCGGAGTCCATAGATGTTGCTAGCCTTGGAGAACACGGCTACGAGGACAGCCGGCTGTGCACGGCGTACTCTGCGCCAGCAGCGGACGACGTGACATGTCCGCTCATGGTGTTCCTGACAGGTGCCACCGGGTTCCTCGGTGCGTTCATGCTGCGCGATCTGCTGCGGCGCCGAGACAGGGTGTGGAAGGTTGTCTGTCTTGTTTGCGCATCCGACGCGGACACAGCTCTCGCACGCCTTAAGGACGCAGCGGACGGACATGGCGTGTGGGACGAGGAGTGGGTGCACGAGGGGTGGCTGGAGGTGGTCCGCGGTGATCTGGACCAGGAGCTGTTTGGCCTTGGGCGGCCCGCATGGAAGCAGATCGCAGAGGAGGTGGACGTGGTGATCCACAATGGTGCCCTGGTACGTGTCCGTCCTGTTCTCTGTGCGCAATACACTGATGTGGCTTAGGTGCACTGGGTGTACCCATACGAGCAACTGCACTCTGTGAACGTGCTTGGGACACTCACCGCACTCGAGCTCGTGGTGACGGGGGCCCCCAAGCTCTTCGTCTTTGTGTCGTCGACGTCGGCGATTGACACCGAGCACTACGTCAAGCTGTCGGACTTGTTAGTGCACGATCCCAGCGGCCTCGGTGGCGTTCCCAAGAGCGATGACCTCGAGGGCGCGCGGACAGCGCTGAAGATGGGGTATGGGCAGAGCAAGTGGGTTTCTGAGAAGCTACTCTTCGAGGCGGGCCAGCGTGGGCTGCGCGGGCACATCCTGCACCCAGGCTATGTCGTCGGCAACTCGCAGTCTGCAGGTGAGCTCACTTGCAAACACGGCCTCGCACATGTGCTGACGTTCTGGCAGTCACGATCACAGATGACTTCCTCTGGCAGATGGTGAAGGGGTGCGTGCAGCTCGAGCTTGTACCGGACATCAACAGTACAGTGAACATGGTTCCTGTCAACCACGTTGCACACTTTACAGCCCTCACTGCCCTCGAGCTGTTGCCGGGCCCGCTGTGCATGCTGCACGTCGCGGCACACCCGCGGCCAACATTCAACACATTCTTGGGCACACTCGCGCAATATGGGTTCGGGATGGGGTGGTGCGAGTATCTGGTGTGGCGGCGACAACTGAAGTGGCACGTGATGTAGGCACAAGATAACACGCTATTCCCGCTGGACGACCTGCCGACAAGCACGAAGGCGCCGGAGCTTGGCGATGAGGGGTGGATGGGGGGGCATGGACCGAAAAGCGAAGCCAATAGCCAATGGTGATCGTACTGCCTGTCAGCAAAGCAGCAGTTGTCTTCCTCGTCTGAGTGACGCGTCCGGGGGACAAGCATGTATGCAGGTCCGGGTGATGGTGCATGAGAAAGAAACTTCCTTGATAGGAAAATTGCAGAGGGATGGGCAGCGAGAGTGCGGGACAGAGGAGAGACTGAATCCTTGAATGGATGTTGCACGGTGTTCTTGTCCGATGCTGCGGACATCGTTCTGCTGTGCGGATGCAACAGTGATGCAGATTCCGGGTACCAGTCTGCAAACCTCGACAAGCAACAGATCTGGGCACAGGATCTGGGTGAGTAGCACAGCAAGCGAGTGCTGTATTTTGCTGCAGTACTAGGCCTTGGCTCGGAGCTGCACTGTTCACTAGGTGACCTGTGCAAGGAGTACTACATGGTAATCAACAGGTGCGTATATGGATGCCCGGCATACTTACAGCAAAGCCCAAGATCCACCGCAGGACTGAACACCGAGGTGGAGTGCTGCTGATTGTACGCCCGGTCCATCCACTTCACGATGGTCGACCGCTTCACAATTGATGGCTTCTCTGGTATGCCCTTCTCAGTACGTTCAGACCCACTCAGCATATCTATCAACAAATTCACTGGGTTTGTTCGTCACCAGACATGGCCCGCTCAGTCCTCATACATGTTTGAGAGCCGCCCTCTACATTCCCACCGACCTTGTCCCGGGCCATGTCATCCAAATGTCTTGCGTCTGCATTGGCGTAGTTCTGGACCAACATGCATGCATGGGGAATGTCTGCTGGACGTGCCAAATTATAAGGGACAATATTTGGATGAGGAGAGTCAACGGAAGGATGTTGTGGTATGTTGGGGATGGTGTGGCCGCACCATGAGGCGCCAGCCTTGTGGCTAGATTACGTGTATACATGCTTCTTCCACAGTTCCACTGTTGCGCCAAGTTCACAGTTGTACTGCTGAACCTGCATGCCAGGAACTTGTCAATCATGTTCTCTCAACTACCTACAATTTTCGTGTTGGGATATTGGATGGCCTACTGTCAAAAATGAGGTAATATTTTCAGCAAGGCCTTTCCAGCATTGCCATTCGTGGACGAACCAAGGCGACCGTAAATGTTCCATGGGACTGACTCTCAAACAAGACTGCAATACATCCACTGTTGAGTCATTCTGAGCAATAAAGTCAATAATGGTGGCCTGTAGCCATCCTCCTGACCACACCACTGTAGCCCCCGCCTCGTTTAGCGCATGTCTATAATTATTTCATTTCCCGCTGTTGCGACAGTGAGTTCCAGTCTGTTCTCTCTATTCTTGCTTGGATCTGCTCCCATTGTGATCAATTGTGCTCGGATTTGATCGGTGCGCCACACGGCATTTGCCAGTGCTGGCGCGATCACACATTCAATTTTTGCCTGTGTCTCCCTCACTCTCACTTTCGTCGCTCATTTCATTCTCAAATGTCTAATCTCCCTAACACTCCTTATTCAGGTGCTCCAGGTCGTAGACCTATTCATTATGTGCCTTTAGCGCCCTCCACAAGATTTTCGCCGTACCCCTCTCGCTCGCTGCGGTCCTCCTCAATTGGTGCCCTCAGCAGTTGTCAAGATGAAAATCTGCCCCCCCATGGATATGTTCCACTCTTCTTTTGGGAACAGCAGTGTTGATCGCGAGTACTGTGCCTATGTCCCACCTTCCATGGGTTCGGGAGTGTCATCGTCGGTCCAGTAAGGTGGTTCTCTGTACTCGATATTGACCCCTCAGGGCATTGACAATCTTGTCGAGACAATGAGGTTGGATTTGCACCGTGAAGACCTTCATCAATTTAGCAAGGTAACTTTGTCTCACATCTTTGTGACAAATGTTCGGATACTAACTGATTTGTTTTACAGCTGAGCATAGAGGAGAAGCTGATTCACCTCTTTGCATCCATGCTGGTCATGCAGGACAGTGTGAATCGTGTTGATAAGGAGGTCAACGTGATCGAAGGGAGAATGAGTCATCTCGAAGATCTCACGCAGCAAATCTGGCAGCCGACGCAGGTGCAGCAGATACATCCCAAATCATTGTGTATGGCTTGTTTTTGACTCCGAATGCACAGAAACTACTGAAGGGGCTTCTCGGCCATTATCTTATCAAGCTGCTGGATGCATACTCCAACTTGGACGAGCACGTTGGGGTACGTAGTTCTCGTTCTCGTTCGAACAGACAGTTGATTACATTTGATCAGGGCTACATCTACACCAAAGCAGAATGGCTCCGCTTGGGCATATACGTCATGGACCCCATTGTTCGCATTACCTTGGATGATTACCTCACGAAGTACTCAACTGAGCTCCGGAGCAGCTTCCAAAAGCAGGTGAATTGTCGATCTTTCTTCAAGTTGTTAGTTTCGCATGCCTCATGTTTCATCTAGGTTACACACTCCGTCACCGACAAGAAGAAGACGCTAGCGGAATTTGCCCACATCATGGTTGCCAAGTATCACCTGCCGGTTATTCCCAAGCCGGCTCCGCAAAACATCCTGGCGGTGCTTGCGCTGATGGTATGTTGCTTCCACTAACACCTATCTTGCTGTACTCACTGGTCTTGCAGCGTGACATTGCGGCGGCAAGTGCTACCCGTAGTACCAACGACACCAACTACTGGGTGCATGTTGACGCTGCGCTGAATTTGTTGGCCGAACAACACGGTGGTCATAAGCGCGACACCTGCAGCATGACTCCAGTAAGTGCTGAAGGCCGATTGGTCAGGCTACTGCTGATATCTGCCTTCAGATGGGAGGTAGATATGATTGCCAAGGATAACATTAAGTATGCAGCCCCCGGAGTCGCTGCTGGCTTAGCAGCCATAACGGCAGACGAGATTGACAAGGCGTTGGGTGGTCCCACTCCCATTGGCCCAAATCCAGAATGCCGCTGGCCTTCACCTGAATGTGACGATGAACAGGTGTGCGGATCCCCCTCAGTTTGCTCCGGAGAACATGAATGGGGATGTCGAGATTGACAGTCTTGGTGACATTGCTGCAACCATGGCTTGAATATACCACATCCTACTTACATAGCCTTTAATCTGTTGTCTGTTCGCGATCGTACCAGTACTACAATTGATACCTGGCTACGTATGGACAATCCTATCTGGTTCTACTATTGAAGGGAACCCTGCACGAAAGCTGAATATAACAAAACGGAGGGCCCGGGGAGGTACGGTATACAATATATCACAATAGGTGCAGATGCTTCCAGTGGCACATTGTTAGGGCTTCGATTACTAACACCCTTTGTATGGTGCAGTATTGAAGTCTTCAGAAAATCCAGAAGACAGCAGTGGACTCGGGTCGCCAGAGAGCAGCGAGTTCTGTGGGAACACGGGGAATACGGAGGAAGGGGAAACAATGGATGCGAACAAGGATATTGTCGATGTAAGGGATTCCTTCTAGAACAATGAGGAATATGGAGATAGAGGTACTGGTGATGACAACTAAGAATGCAGGGAAGGAAGAACTGAGGACCCTGGGGAGGTGTTCCCACAAAGTAGACTGGACTGGGGGATGCCACACTGAGGGTGTACTGCTGAAGGTCTTCTGGACCGTCTGATGGGAACCAAGAATCCAACCGGATCACTGAGAAGACAGTAGGATTCAAGAAGGTTGGTCTGGGGAATTCTCAGGTCCCCAGCCTTGCTTAAATACATACAGGAACCAAGCGTACATAAGTGTATCTACCCCAACATCTGGTAAAGTAATGGGGTCCGACGGAAGGCCGTGTGGCTGACAGGACAGCTGACAGGTCAGCTGGTTGCGCAGCTGATGGTACGAGTAATGTACAATGAGTCAGGGAGAGCATATGACCCTGGAGTAACTCCGAGTGGCTGAGGCCGAGTGGCTGAAGCCGAACATCCATGGGATTACCAAGCGGGTTTGAACCCAACATGGCAGTGTCCCGAAAAGGAAAGCATAAGAGGATGGAAACGATAACGCACAGGTAACGATACATAGAAAATGAAAATGAAATGAAATGAAAAACCGTAACACACATGAAGCCATCCAGCGGGAGTTCCGCTGGATTCCAGTGGCGGTGTTGAACTCTGGAAAACTGATGGTTCGACACTGGAAACCACCAGTCACGTCTCCACTGGAAAACCACTGGTCAAAGGTCCCGCAGTGTACTTCATGGAGGTTGCCAACTGTGCAGGTCCAAAAATTGACAAGTTTCTCAAATTTCTGGACCAGTTGGAGTATTCAAAAATACCACTACTTGTACCCAGAATTGAAGCAAGATGGTCACAAGATTTTCAGAACCAAGATCATCTGTGATGTATATGAGATTTTTACCAAGGCCATTTACATGGTCTTACCTGATCTACTGTTCTAATCTACAGGTGCAAAGTCAGCCATCAACTACAAAAAGAACTTTCATTTTTACGAGCAGTTCTTACTCTCAAATTTCAACAGCAAGAACATGCAGGAGACCATTTAATTGCTCCTATTGCAGGTGCACTGGGTGCAAATGAAGAGGACAGAGATGAATTGAAGATGGAGGCCTTGATGCATGCACTTAACATGGACAGTCACTGGCAGATGAGTATGACAGATTTCTGTTCTATACATATATCACATCATAGCCTCTAATGTCATCATCTACAGTAGCTGCACCAGTCTTACTATCCTCTCATGCAGCCACTGGCCCAGTCATCTCAATGCAGTCCATCTCCTCTCTTCAGTGCACCACCACCATTCCAATCAGTGTTGCATCCTTCTCCTTGACATTTATTACAAAATTTATATGATCTCCTACATTTTCTGGTATTGTCAATGGCAGGTGACATTCATGCATTAGCCAGAGGATATGGTCTCGTTTTCCACAAGACAACTACCTTGGAGATGGAGAGGTCCTTTCCTTGAAAGCTTGAAAGGCGAGAACGAGTGTGACACAGATGACAACAATGCCCATATTTCAGCACTGATTGTTCCAGGGACAAACCAGGAAACTGTGGGAATTGTTCAAGGGGTATGTGGATCTGCTCACTCAATGAACTTGTGCAGAGTGGGCTGATGCTGCGCACGGCAAAGACAATTTCTGGTTTCTTTTTATGTACATGTATTCTGATCATTACATAGGTTTAGAACACTGGTATCTGAAGTAACTGATGCACTATTCAGAATTACACTCAACTGTACAACTAACAACACTAAATATGAGAGTACCAATGTCAAATAATCACTGTCATATCTCTTCACATTTTGAAACAATGCTGATTGATAAATATTTGTATGCTATGTTATCTGCACTCCTCCCCACCTGCTAACATAAATCTGATAACAAACAAATAAGTCAACAGCAAGCATCAGAATACAAAATAGACGTACACAGAAATTAATTTGATAGAGATGTTCAATGGGCCATCAAAATGACGGAATCTTTTGACAGGCTGCCAAATGTAGTCATTGTTGTGTATGGGATGATGTACTGGATATAGTGTTAGATATGCACTACTCAAGAGAGAGAAATATATATACATGTTAAGTAGTTGATACACAAGTATGAGAAAGGGTTTAGCAGCAAGTCAGTACATATCTGTCAAATAATTATGTCAGCATTAGAACAGAAACAATAGAATAAGGCAGCAAGACATACCTCACAATGAAAATGATAAGAGCACATCACAGAGTATATGCACTGGATGTTTCAGCTGAAACAGGTGGAGATTAAGTGAAGAATGTAGCAGTCAACAGCACACCTTTTATGGTGGACACACAAGGTTGATTACACCGGATTTTACTATATTTATCCTATGTGATTATGAAAACACTGACAAATGTGTACAATATAGGCCACATGCCTGATCACATGTTTGATTTAAAATCAATCATGACATATATAAGCAGATTACTGTACACATGATAGGCCACATGTCTCACTACATGTTTGGTTTAACACCAACTATGACACACATAGATGATGAATGTGCACATGATAGGTCACATGTCTCGCCACACATTTCATAGCAGGCTGTGATACAGTAAAATGTTCTCCGCAGTCAGACACTTACATATTATGTACTTGGCACATGACCATGCCAACTACCATCATTCCACGTAAACCAGAGAAGCGCTGAAGCAAACCACACATATCATTGTATCACCACAATGTCATCCCACCGCCGCACATACATTCCCTATTTTATCATCCTCCGTGTCAGATCGGACACAGTCTGTCACTACTCCTGGGCCAGCCACCTCACATCGCGCTTCCCCACCCACGGCTACGTACGGTGTGGTGACGTGGACACATACTTCGAAGGCATGATCATACATGTGATCGAGTACCAAACCACCCACGCTATTCTGGCAATCGAGCTCCACAGATTCCCGTCTGAGGTGTGGATTGCGGTTCTCTACACAGACCTGGAGATGACTTTGCGGAGATGGGCCGAGTGGATGGTATGGCGAGGGATGGGATGGATTCACAAGGACTGCAGTCGCCTGCCGCTTATGTCGAGTGCAGTCTCTCCATTTGTGCCGACAATCAACTGCGAGCATCCACATTCATTCTACCACCAGCAGTATAGCTTGTTGCCATCATATCATTCGTTATGTCACCCTCTCCCACCACGTACGTCCCTCGCCGAGATCTCCTGGACAGTGGAGACTCGGTACAAATAGATGTGGATGGCGGTGGAATTGTCATCTGACAGTCGTGGTTTCCACTATTGTAGTACAATACCCCATGTACCTGCTATATGTCCTGTGTACTAGCTGGTCAGGCTGTACAATCCTGTACAATCTAGGCAGTTAGTTGTACAATTTCGCACTTTGTAGAAATATTATAATGACTTGATGAGATTGTAATTGCTCTTGGATTTTACAATCTGAATGACATTGTGCTATTCTAACAATGGTTATTGTACAATTCTGCACTTTTGTACAATATAGACTGTTCTTGTAAATTCAGAGCTTATTATCAAATTTGATATAATGCTAGGGTTATTAGTTGATAATTGCTATATATTCTGCTTATTTGTAAAATGAATTGTGTACTATATATAGATAGAGGTCCAGTATTACCAAAAAAGGAAACTTTTGAATGATATACCACCAGGCTCTGTTTTGGAGGTTGATTACAAATCTTTTTCTTTTATATGCCCTATATGGGAGCTACTGTACCGTCACGATGGTAGGCAACGTCCCATGTCCCATGGGTGTTGTTGTTGTTGCCTATTCGTAAGATTGTCCCATGTCTCATGAGGTCTATTGCCTTGGGTCCCCCCATTGTCATACAGCCATAATATTCAAATAAATTGTTCTTTCAGAAAGAAAAAACATATATAGAACTATTGAGTTTTACAAGCCCGTTTTCTTGCTGGTTTTTCCTCCTCTTTGCCTTTCCGTTTTTTCCCTCGCTTCTTATCAGTCACACTTGCCTCCACAACAGTTTGGAATGCAGCAAAGTTTGTACCATCTTGTACTGCAATATCCAACCGGAAGATGGATGCGGGGTCAGATTGTGTATTGGACAGGCGAACAGGCATGACACCAGATGGACCAGGCTCGGAAGCCTTGGGATTGTTGTTACCTTCCATGACTCACGGGTGGAAGTCAGCCAGCATTGTGGGCTTGAAGTCAGTGTCCACCTGCCTGTCAGGTACAATCACCTCTGTCTTCAAATGCTCATGTACATCTTCCCCGTTAAGCTTCTTGAAGAGTTCTGCTGATGTCAGTGTTGTTTCATCATCAAAGTCCGCCGCAGAAAGATTGTCCACCGCCGAGTCATCCTCAGATGCTCCAGTTATTGCAGAGAAGTTGAATTTTGCAATTTCCTGTTGCAGTGTCTCATTAGATACCATGAGCTCCTGGCAATGGTCAAAAGCAGAAGAACTGTTGATAGAGCTGTAAGAGAGGTCTAGGACTCCATGCGCAGGGGTTTTAAATTTGCAGTTTGCCCATGCCTTCTTCACGATTTTGGAATTTTGAGCAAAGAAGTCGTATGCATTGAGAAACCATGCAATGGAGGCATTGCACAGGATGGAAAGCTCTGTCGGCAGCTTAATTTGGCTCGCAGGAACTCCCACCACTAGCTGGTGTGTCGCCGTTGTGACAAAGAAGTCAGTTGCACTTCGTTTGACATGGTGTTTAAGCACCCTTTGAATGCCAACGTCTGCTGGTTGAGCCAAACCCGTACCTCGAAAGATTTCAGCCTAAGTCAGAGTCAATGTCATGAGGAAAATAACTCACAGCCACCAGGAACAAAGAGGGGGATGACACTGGGGTGTGTCTTGCATATCCAAGGCAGAAAGTCGTCGGAATTCAACTTTGCAATGTGAACAGGCCACACATCAATGAGTAGAATTGACTTTGAATTTTCACCTAGTGAATTCTTTGTCACCATGCAATTGATGTAAGGATCGAATGTCTCAAGGATCCACTAGAAATATTATCAGAATGAGCGAAGCCTTGAAGAAAGATGTCCTTACCCATTTTGTAGTCTCCTTTGAGCTCCAGTGACGTTTGTCACCATGTGCATACATGAATCCTTGTTCATTGGCCTCCCCACAACATGTGGCATCCTTGGATGGTAGGCTCTGATCTGTTGAACCTCCCCAAACTATCTAGAAAGGTAGAATATTGCCTAACATGGATGCAGCACAAACAACAGTTGTCTAGTGATGAGGAATCAGCACTGAAACCAAAATGGAATAGAAACCAATTCTTACCTGCTGTTTCTCTTTGTGGCCAGCAATGGAAACATCTTTAGCACCCTTCTTCTTGTACGTGTATTTTCCTGTGGGAAAGAGTCCAATGCCAGCCTGATCGGCATTAACAATACAATCAGGATGCACATTATGCATTCTCATAACGAACGTGATCTGTGCATGCATCACACGGCACAGTTCATTCCCATTGGCTGGAACTTTACGTGCTGCACGTGTTCCTTTCTGCATTGACCAACCGAGAGAAGAGGAAATATAGTTATGGTCCCAGGTATCCAATAACTTAAAGCCTTGATCAAACAGCTGCGGCGCACGGTACATAATGTGTGGCCGCATGATTGCACTGACGAGGGGGTGCTGTACACAGCCATCAATGAGGTGAATCACTTTGAGCTGGGTATTGATGGCTGCCACAATCTCTGGATATGGTTCCTAGAAAGTTTAGCTCATCAGAACAGTACACACACTGATAGTAGAGATCATGTGTCACACCGATACGGCCACATTCGGCATGCGCAAGGACTTCGGCTGTCCACTTCTTTCCACCTTCACCGTCATCTTCAATCCATTTGGCCACTGTTCCTTTATGGAGATCCCCGGGTTTCCCCTTCACAGATTGGTACCATTCAGGTTTCTTGATCCATGGGTGCTTGCAGATATTGGTGACACCCCATCCAACCTTAGACTGCGCATTGAGAATCTCGATCCACGTCCAGTGGTTCTGCCAATTGGTGCGGTGGGCCGGCTCCAGCTGATCTGTACGTTTTGCTGTCTTCGCCCGATGTTTAAGGGTTGCCAGAAGCACAGTTTTTTGAGCATTCTGCTGCTAAATAGATGTAGAAGCAGCAGGCTACAAATTGATGAGTACATGGTTTGGAATGTGGGTACTAGTGCACATACCATGACTGCAGCCTGAGATGATGCCTCATGACTCAGGCCGGACTGATCACTGTCTTTGACTTCCGAGTCTGAGTCGCTATCTTGTGATCTCTTCATCGTTGTGCTGACTTTGGACTCAGTCACCTTTTCGTTGCACTTACGGTACCAATACCACACCTTGCGCTTGCATTTGAATTTCTTCTTGTCATTGGCTCAGTGCTGCTTCTGGATTGCATCACGAGCAGTGTGGGCCTGTGTCGAAGCATGGACAGTGGCCCAATCAGCCATGTCTTGTTCTGCAGCTTCCTCAGCAGTGATCTGCAAAAACCAAGCTTGGATTGCTTGACAGAATCCAAAAAGTGGCCAAAAAATCCTCAACATGACTCGGGCACCACCAGTTCAGGAGAATGATGTTTGTCGTTGTCGGAACTGTGACTGCTCGGTGGCGACTTTGAAGACTGGGGTGGTGATCCACCTTCATTGCTTGACAGTGTTGCAGTCGCAGAGCCACTTGCCGAAGGCTGAAGGAATGGTGTGGGACTGGTTTCTCGTCAGACAATGGAAATAATAGAAATATACTACTACTCACTGTTCGGGACAAGCTCCTGCAGCAATAGCACACTGGATCAGGGCTTTGAGCCAGTGTCCCGCCATACTAGGATCCTTCATAAGAGACACTATGCTTTCAAACACACCGAGTGTGCATGACAGCTTTGGGCCGTGCTGATCAACAACAAGTCCGAGGGTGTTGTAGCCCCAGACTCGGTGTAGGCACTTGTTGAGTGCACCACTGTATCCAATGTCTTTGATGTCTTCAAAATCAAGTCCGAAGGTCGGATAGGAGAGATTCAGTGGCAGGGTCTCGAGGAGAGTGTTAAAAACATCGGAGAGTTGATTGACAAGGACTTGCAGTTGAAGATGCTTGCTGCCACTGGCAATGGTTGACTCAAACATGATGAAGTATGAGAAGGACAGTGTGTATTGACAAAGTAAGAAGTACGAGGGCCACCCGACGCGCCACAGTTGACGCTCGAGTCCTGGCCACAGTCACGGTCGCCTGTGTCCCACGTCCCGGACGCTCCGTTGCCTGCCCTCCCCCAATTCCACAACCACGTGACCGGTCTGTCGCTTTGACTAACGTCATGACGGTACAGTATATGATCATTCACTATGAGGCTGATCTGATTACACATCTGATGCTTGTTACCTGCCATATATGGTAATTATATAAATTATATACCTGGTTGAGTGGGCCGTTGCAAGCATGGCAAGCACAATTCCTGCTTTCCTTCTAATTGATATTGAGACAATTTAAATTGAAGGTAAAGCTCATATTCAGTGATTCTGAATATGAGATTTACTTCAATTTCAATTCAGCTAAATGCTGAACTGAACTCTAAACTCTGATTTCAGACAAAAGTATAAACTCAGCTCCTGGCTGTATACTTGTTATCTGACATAAATATCTTAACTAAGCAAATGACTATCTAGCTATAAGAATTTGTTGCATTAGATCTTTACATATAGTATCACACAACTATTTCTGTTTCCTGACTTGGCAAGAACATTATAATTGGCATTCACAATGTTTCCTTCCAGCTTGCACATATTACCTGTAGATATTCCATCATTGAACCATATGCTACCATCAGACATGATAATCCTTGGTATGTGGCTGCTGCCACCTGTTGCTATACTGCTTCAGGTTGGTGATTTCATTTGACCTTTGAAGAGGGCTCATCATCCTGTCTCAAGGCCAATGGTATGTGGTTTTTCTCTTTATGTCTTCATGGGCTCAATTAGCATACAGTATCTTCTATTGACTGTTTATGATTGTATGAGTGCAAGCACTTATTTTACCTGTTAAACAGAGAAATGTAGTGTACTTTCTGGCATGTGCCTGTCATTGGCACATACTACACAAATTCTAATGCACCTACATTTGTTACTGTCTTGATTGCATATTTATTACTCCTGTTATGTCTTCTAAAACCCGTGTGTGAGCTAAAGGTCTACATGTCACAACAACACCACAAGCAAGTGTGTTGAATATTGACATTTCTTGACAACATCACAGGCAACTTCTATATATTCTCTTGTAATCACCTAAATTCATTTGCTTGCAGTATATGCTGGAGAATAAGGATAGTTATAACCATTGTGCAGCCTTCAAACCTGCATCAAATTGTACAATCACTGAGCGGAGTGATCTCACACATGAACTTGATGATGCAATTTCACTAGAGGACACAGTGGAGGTGTCAACTCATAGATTACATATTAAATGTTGCTTTTCATATCTAGTTAGATCAATTAATCCAGTATGTAGCGAGAGCGAAGAGCATGAATATTTGGCACATGTAGTTCAGAGGGAATTCACAGTGTAGACATATGTGGAGGACTGCAGATTATGTTCTAGAACTGAATGGGGAGCATGAACATGCATACATGCGGCCCACGGTCATAGAGTGCTGGGAACCTGCACTATAGAGTCCCAATTTGGTAAAGACCACAACACGTGTGCTAAGGTTGTCCGAGATGAGTGGAGATCTTCAACGGCAAGATAGCAGGTGGCTATGACGTAGTGGACAATGCACGGACAACATGCAGAAGTCATGAGACCATTTGACGAGCTAGCATGAGCACCGACAATGGTGAATCATCATTCAGAACATGTGTGCTGCGTATTCCCAAGCCAAAAAAATAATTAAGAGTGTGTCGCTGCATTATCACCTCATACTTTGAACCATCACACAACTCTGCCCTTCATCACTACAAAATGTGGCTGATCTGTTCTACTCTGACGACTCTGACACCGACACAGAATTCACAAGTTGTGATGGTCAGGAGACACCCAGGCATCAGGGTCCGTGGTATGTTGTTCTTGGTCATGGCAAACATCAGCCCCGGGTCACTTTAATGGAGTGAGTGCTCCATACGTACCTCCACATCTCACATTTTTTATCATAGAATAGGCCAATCTTGACAATGGGGGGATTGCATCGGATAGACCGCTTTCTGGTCATCTTCAAATGTCCTAGAAGGCACCAGGCGGAGAACATCTTCCGATACCAGCAATTTTTGATGGTACTCAAGGTGCAGAACATTCCCTGCCGTGACTTCCTATGCACAGTCTGTGTTAGTATCAATGGCACAGACATCCTCTGTGATATGGAATTCTTTTGCATGTTCTATGGTTGCCAGGCTGCAGTATATCTCAACCGGTACATTTATTATTTCTATGATATACAGTGCTTATATATATCAACATCAGTGTTCATTTCAATGCAGCCATTGGGGAGCGCAGCAACACCATGTTTCAAATGTGTGAAACATTCAAGAAGGCAATGGTGTACATGCTGACCGGCAATGCCAATCTATACACAGAAATACTGCAAGGTCATCATATGATCACAGAAGATGAACATGATGGTAAGTTTTAACCATACATATGTCGTGTTATTGACAAACATCTGACAACAACTTTGCCAGCAACAAATGTCACCATGGTCTCCTCTGTTGACGGGGATCTACAGTACCCGACATCTGACAATGTCGTTGACGCTGCTGTTTGTGTCATGCATCACATCAGATATGTTTCATGGTGTATATTATGTATACTCACCATGCTCACATGAACATACAGTCATCCTTGCATCAGTTCTGATCCCTTCCTCTCATTTCTGCCCTGGCACGCCCGCACAATGTTTGTGGAAGGTCTCTGTATGATCTGATTGTAGCACGCATGTCCTGTCCATTCGCCTGTATATCTTTGCATCAACAATATTCATCATGATCTTCAATATTCTGGAATTGCATTGACTTCAGTGTGCTGCCTGCCTGCCGACATGTTTCTAATTTTGAGTCATACACTGAATTGCATATAAGTAACAGAAATGTTTATGCCAGACAATGATTACTTGTGTGCTTAGTGAAGGAAATACAACTATTATCTGATCATGCATATCTAAGAAAGGCATTCAAAACAGCAAAAACATCAAAAATGTACACTAAAACTATGTAACGTCTGATCCATAAATGACTCAAGTGACTTTTTTACACTGGTAAGCTGATGTTGCTATGCTTGAGTCTTGTGTATGACCAGTCACTGGACTTGTTGAAGGTGGGACAATCACTTGAACGTATGATCACGCGCAAACCAACAACACATCTATTTGTACCGAGTCTCCACTGTCCAGGAGATCTCGGCGAGGGACGTACGTGGTGGGAGAGGGTGACATAACGAATGATATGATGGCAACAAGCTATACTGCTGGTGGTAGAATGAATGTGGATGCTCGCAGTTGATTGTCGGCACAAATGGAGAGACTGCACTCGACATAAGCGGCAGGCGACTGCAGTCCTTGTGAATCCATCCCATCCCTCGCCATACCATCCACTCGGCCCATCTCCGCAAAGTCATCTCCAGGTCTGTGTAGAGAACCGCAATCCACACCTCAGACGGGAATCTGTGGAGCTCGATTGCCAGAATAGCGTGGGTGGTTTGGTACTCGATCACATGTATGATCATGCCTTCGAAGTATGTGTCCACGTCACCACACCGTACGTAGCCGTGGGTGGGGAAGCGCGATGTGAGGTGGCTGGCCCAGGAGTAGTGACAGACTGTGTCCGATCTGACACGGAGGATGATAAAATAGGGAATGTATGTGCGGCGGTGGGATGACATTGTGGTGATACAATGATATGTGTGGTTTGCTTCAGCGCTTCTCTGGTTTACGTGGAATGATGGTAGTTGGCATGGTCATGTGCCAAGTACATAATATGTAAGTGTCTGACTGCGGAGAACATTTTACTGTATCACAGCCTGCTATGAAATGTGTGGCGAGACATGTGACCTATCATGTGCACATTCATCATCTATGTGTGTCATAGTTGGTGTTAAACCAAACATGTAGTGAGACATGTGGCCTATCATGTGTACAGTAATCTGCTTATATATGTCATGATTGATTTTAAATCAAACATGTGATCAGGCATGTGGCCTATATTGTACACATTTGTCAGTGTTTTCATAATCACATAGGATAAATATAGTAAAATCCGGTGTAATCAACCTTGTGTGTCCACCATAAAAGGTGTGCTGTTGACTGCTACATTCTTCACTTAATCTCCACCTGTTTCAGCTGAAACATCCAGTGCATATACTCTGTGATGTGCTCTTATCATTTTCATTGTGAGGTATGTCTTGCTGCCTTATTCTATTGTTTCTGTTCTAATGCTGACATAATTATTTGACAGATATGTACTGACTTGCTGCTAAACCCTTTCTCATACTTGTGTATCAACTACTTAACATGTATATATATTTCTCTCTCTTGAGTAGTGCATATCTAACACTATATCCAGTACATCATCCCATACACAACAATGACTACATTTGGCAGCCTGTCAAAAGATTCCGTCATTTTGATGGCCCATTGAACATCTCTATCAAATTAATTTCTGTGTACGTCTATTTTGTATTCTGATGCTTGCTGTTGACTTATTTGTTTGTTATCAGATTTATGTTAGCAGGTGGGGAGGAGTGCAGATAACATAGCATACAAATATTTATCAATCAGCATTGTTTCAAAATGTGAAGAGATATGACAGTGATTATTTGACATTGGTACTCTCATATTTAGTGTTGTTAGTTGTACAGTTGAGTGTAATTCTGAATAGTGCATCAGTTACTTCAGATACCAGTGTTCTAAACCTATGTAATGATCAGAATACATGTACATAAAAAGAAACCAGAAATTGTCTTTGCCGTGCGCAGCATCAGCCCACTCTGCACAAGTAACTATATAATGTCATAACCTGTACAAGATGTAAATGAAGACCTCTAAAAACAAAATTTAGCACTAGCACTACTATATATGGCAAGTCATCGATGACAAACCTGAAATGGACCCTAGATGCTATATAACCTAGTAGTGACCATATATAATAAGTACTGATGATCAGATTTGAATTGAGCCCCCAAAATAACAGCCAGCAGTATATGATTTATATAATTATCATATATAGCAGGTAATGAGTATCAGATCTATAATTAGGTCAGCAAATAGATCCTGGCCGTACATGATTGATATAAATACCATATATGACAGGTAAAAAGGATCTGATTTGTAATCAGATCAAAAAACAGAGCCTAGCAGTATATTGCTTGCCAATTTCCTTTTTTGGCAATATACAAATATGCCCTATTAATAAATAGCCCACACCTTGACAAACCTGGCTATATATAATGCATACCCCCATATGATCATTTTGTAAAAAGTGGAATATATAGTAATTACTCAAATTTAATAGTATTTATTACATAAGTCTAATCGAGCGCCCCGCTTGACCAGACACGCCTCTCCCTCTGGGGATGTCGTAACTGTGCCCTTTTCAGGAAGGCGCATGCGACACCGAGTAGTGCCAGCGCTATCTCGTGACACCTGTCCTTTGGGGCAGCGAAGAGTGGACCTCAAGTAGTCAGTTAGGGGTCAAAGAGAAGTTTCACCCTCTCTTCCTGACCCCCACGATACTGGCTACTAGGTGAGAGCCAACACAGTCGTTCTGGTGCCCTCGTGTACTGAAAAGCACGGCACTGGCTACTAGATTGCAGATTGCACTTACACAGTCAGACAAAGAAGTCTTCTGATCTACTGAATCAATGTCAACCAATGGAACGGCTACGCAAACCCAGACTCAGTCCACCGGTGCCGCTGGTGGAGCTTGAGAAGATGAGACCGAGCAGATCTTGGCCTCAGCGGCTTGCCTCACCGTCATTGAAGAATATCGACTCAACCACATCAGCCGGCTCAGAGCTGTTCTCAAGCTCGGAGGACTCATCTTGGAGGCCGAAGGAGCAGACGACAACAGTGCTCGAATGCAGGCTTACAAATCATATCTCAAGCTGCTCAACGACATCGACTGAGGTGGGGCTAGTGGGCCGAGGCCTAGTGGATTGGATCGGGGATCACTTGTCCCCGATTCTGGCAAACAGGATCGAGGGGACGGAGCTGTTTTAGGGAGCGGGGATGTCGGAGGCCGACGAGCGCGTTCTTCCACCCCTGAGCCAGAAAAGAAAGCAAAACGTAGAAAGGTGGATGAGGCTTTGTTCGGCTGGAGAAGTCATCAGCAAGTCATCGGAACCTGCCTTACCCCTGAAGCCAGACTCACTCAGCGCGTAGAGTATCAGTTTGTTCAATACATAATTGTCATGCATAGACATGCCCAAGAATACATATCACACTGCAACATGTACTTGAAAAGTCCCTTGACCAATACATTGAATGCATTATGTATGCTACATCCAATACATTTGCGCTCAATGTATTTGCGCTCAATGTATTGTTACTCAATGTATTGTTACTCAATGTATTGCTGCTTAATGTATTGTACCTTATGTTTTTTTTCTATGACCAATACATCTCTTAATAGATACACTGAAGGATACAATGTCTAGAAATGCATGCTACAAAAATGTCTGATGACATTTATAAATATGCCAGTGTGAGGATTAGAACCAGTGACCACCAGACAATTTGATTACCTAATACCTAATGAGTTAGACCACTACACCATGAGGCCTTGTAAAAATATTTCATTTGTGAATATGTTGATGATGAAAATGTGGAGATCTCTACATTTCAACTGCAGAGATGGTTGTCGACTGTCTTACCAAGAGCCTGCCTTATTCCAAGGTCGTTCAGTTCCATGAGGCCATGGGACTTGTCTCTGTGACTGCTTAGTCGATTGGGAGTGTTGAACTTTCTTATTTCTACGGCCATTGTCTCTGGTAGATTAGATATGGACTGTTATCTCACACCGTTATCTCTCACATGTTATCTCACAAGATAAGCTAGGTGTTCCTTTGTTTCCTCTTTCGGGATTCCTTTGTCTTCCCCATATGGGATTCGACTCTCACAGTCTTTGTTCTGGATTGGGACATTCCATTGTCTTCCCCATTTGGGTCTTCCATTGTTCTGTCCAGTATATATAGAGGCTGGTTTTGGACGTCGCTCCTCAGTCTTTTATCTCTGACTGAGGAGTAAGTCCACTTGTTGTTATCTGTTTCTACCTTTGCTTACAACCTGTACTAGCTTACGTCCTGTGTGTGACTTTGTTAGGTATCATTGTAATCTGAGTCTTTTATCTCTGACTGAGGACTTATGTCCTGTGTGTGACTTTGTTAGTGCCGGCGTATCGCCCTTCTAGGATCTTACTTCAACACTATCTTCAGCAGCCCACCAAGTGGTTCCACCAATTTGGTGATCCATTGATACGTGTCCCCTCTTTTTGGCTGTGGAATCGCACAGGACACACATTCTGAACCTCTGTCTACCATTGTCTGTACTCCTGTGAACCTCTGTCTACCATTGTCTGCACTCCTGTGAACCCTCCATTTGCACTCGTGTTCACTGTGATGCTACTCTTACATCACTATTGTCCACAGTATCTCTGCTGAAGCTCTCTGCATGTCAGCCCCTGCTGTAGCCACACCCTTCATCCACACCCAGATGATGCAACATTCTCCGTGAACGCTCACATGCAGTCATCGACCCCTGGCAATGTGGTTGGCTGAACGCTATGCCGATGATACGCTAGCGAACCAGACAACCACTGGTGGAGTCGTGATGCTAAACCCAGAGGGCTAACACACTAACACACAGCAATCCTGTATCCTACCAGACGTGAAGGTGCGAGTGGGGGCCGCAAGGTCTCAACGCGGCGAACAGGAATGTAGATGGGCAAATGAGCTCTGAAGTGCGCAAACACCAGAGACTACGGTCGTACTCGGAGGAGAGACTGTAGATATATAATAGTTAGTAGCACCGAGCGCGAAGCAGCGCAGAGCAGAAGGCTGGGGTTAGTTCGAGTAGCGGATATACAAGACGAAGGACGATGGCGACGATGCAAAGATGATTGTTACTTAATGATATTTCGAGACACGGCTCGCGAAGTTCAACAACGAAGACTAATACGATGTTCGGAGCTATTGGCGACGTGTGACGTTCAGGCAGTCTGAGATCTGAGCAGTGGGGTGTGAATTGCTGGGGTGCAAGTAGAATACATAAAGGTATTTAAGTTGTAGGTAAAGCCGAAACCGCAACAAAGTCTGAATCATGCACACAAGGTACCTAAGTGTCCAACATGTGAAAGTGAAGGGTGAACATACAGTGCGAACAGGAGATCATAGCCAAGCTGATGGTGAAACATGAGCGAACTCATTGAATGGCCAATGATACGGAGCGAACAAGTCCAATGTGTCCGAGAATGTCCTGATTGAGGGCGGGATAACCATTAAGAAGACAGCCGGAAGGGGCAATACACCGGGAGTGAGATTGCTATCTCGGCGAAGCTGGGGAACCGTGCCGAAAGGCGCATCAAAGGGCGGACAACGCATTCGGGACATGCGGCCCACACAGCCTTCATGATGCTTGGCGTGTGATTCGTTCGAACGTGTTTTGGGATCATGTGTTGTGGGCAAAGGGTAGCGGTGCACGGCGTCTTGGCATCGGGGGAGATCGGAGGCGCGGAGCACACAGGAGCATGCAACGACTGAATGCGAAGTGCGAACGTGCATTTGGCATGTCCATTTGGCGTGAGCACGCAGCAAAGGGTCGGAGGATCCTGTGAACAGTTGCGGAGACTTGTAGCAGAAGTCGAGTGAATGCAAAGAGCACCAATGGTGCCATAGATGACAGACGCGGAGCTCTGGCGGCGGGAATAATGATGTTGTGCAGTGCTGCGGCAAACACAAGTGCGAACAGCGAATCACGGGACCATGGACAATGGTGAACGGAGGTTCGAAACATGTGTTCGGTGCGTTTCTGCAGCCGAAAAGAGCGGGGCGCGTATCAGTGGCCAGCAAGACTGGCGGACATTGGTGTGCTCATTGCGGGGGCGTAAGAAGTGCCAGCAGATTGAGGACCTGAAGGAACATGGTGAGTTTGTGGAGCAAGTCAAGAGTTGAATTGGGAATGGTTGAAGTGTGTTGTGGAGGACCACTCATTGAAGGCTGTTGACATAGGTCATCATCAATATATTACAGTCGTTTGTTTGGTATTCAAAATAAATGAGTGATATCAGTGACAACAGAGAGTGATCTAGGCCACATTGAGTGTGATTCAGCATGCTTTGAGAGCCATTCAGAGTGCACTCAGAGCAGCTCAGAGCGCACTGAGAGTGGGTGCAATAGAGCACTTTGTATTGAGCGCATCTCAGAGCGCTCTGGCTGCTCTGACGCTCTGAGCGCTCTAAAGCGCTCTAGGACGTCATAGAGCGCCCTAGAGCCGATCGGCTTTTTCCTGATGCTGGTGGTGCAAAGTTGGTGGCCCAAGTATGCTAAAGGAGTCTGATGAAGGATATCATGCACTCCATAAGGTCTGTAGTCTGTTGTACTTGCTGGATGAGGACCTGACCTTCTATTAGCCTGGCATACTAAGGAATGCCGATGACACTCATGAATCAATTCTTCATCAATTTAAGCTCGCTGCGGCCAGCATGGTAAAAGACATCACTGAACATCAAACTGCCATGGGTGTCAAGGATAAGATAGCCCAACACTGGATTGAGAAGCTGATACAAGAAGCTGCAAGAATCAAATTGCAAGAGCTGGGACATTCAGCCAACTCTATAGTGACACAACTTGCTGAATGGCTCAAGAAACAAACTTCACAGCCCTTCAATATTCTGTTGTCTGAGTCAACTCATTGTAAGCAATATTTCATCTTCTGTTGATATTGTGCGCTCAGGCTGAACACTAGCATAGCATTGGTTAGGTCTCAATCCAACGCAAGACACTCCAGTATAATTGCTCCATACAGTGCTTCTCAGAATAGAGAAATATGTGTGGCATGTGATTCATACTACGATGTCCAGTATTAATCAAGACAAGTTTACGATTTGCTTGCAGGGTACAAACATTGATGGACTCAATATCCTGCCAATATGTGCTGCCTACATGATGCAATACCGGAACAACTTGATTGGGAAACACTTCAAGACACTTATGCAAACTGCAACATTCCATATGCACGATCTGGTCACCCCTGCACAGTTTCAACTTGTCAAGACCATTGGTGAACTTGGAGCCGTGCTCTGGATCAGTGAGATTGACGACATGGATTGTTATCTTGTAAGTCTTTGCTGTGCCCCTCCAAGATGACAGTAACTTACCATGTCTAGGATGATCTTTGCATACTCATTGACAATGTCCTCAATGCTTTTGACACTCTTGATCCGGCATGGATTCTCATCAAGTGCAAACTACATGTTCTCCTACACATCTGCTCTGACATCTGTCGCTTTGGACCTGCAGTCCGCTTCTCAACTAAGATTTTCGAATGTTTCAATGCTGTCTTTCACATGTGTTCTGTACTCAGCAACCATCAAGCTCCAAGCCGCAACATTGCATACAAGTTAGCAGATCTCAATCGAGTCAAGCACTTGCTTAGCAATGGCTACTGGCTTGAAGATGGCCTTTATATTCAAGCTAGAAAAGATGTATGTTCTCTGCTTCAACGGTCATCAATAATCCA
>JABYQE010000244.1:0-23429 GCA_022376435.1 Amylocystis lapponica
CACATACCCCCATCCATCTGTATTGCCCGCTCGTGACCACTTTGTATCCATACTTGCTTATGCCCCCTTACTGGGGCGGGGCGTTTTGTTTTGTCTGTGCATCCTACGCTAGTACAGGTTTTTAATGTGACTTTGCGTCGGTGCGTTTTCTGCGCAAATGAGTGGGAAACCTCGCGAGTTCGATGCAGTTTCCACTGCAGTACTGATGATCTCACGCACAATTTAAATTTAAAAAAACAATCACAATGTCGTACTGGACATTCAGGGGATTGAACCCTGGACCTCACGCAAGCAGATATGCGAAGCGTGCGCGCTACCACTGTGCCAAATGCCCGATAAAAATGATTTGATATATCCTCATAACTCGATAGTTAGCCATTAGTGGCAGTGTCGCCACTGAGTCTCACTGAGTACTGCTCTTAACGTTGTGATATTCCACACTCTTCAAGTTCTACTCACTGACAGCCGCCTGGTGTCCTTGAGCGATTGAGACGCCACATTCTGCAGTGAGTGAGTGATTGCATGTGCCAAGGCACGCAAGGTATATCATATCATTCAAGGTCTCTTTGACGTCCTGCAGTCGGCCGGGATACATCAGAATAATCATGCCTGCGTTATCAAGTGAAGTCATGGACATTGACATTGCTGAAGAAAACGAATCCACCCTGGATAACCCAAAGATCAGTGGTAAGAACATCTTGCCCGTGGACGAGGCACATCCATTCGACCTCGAGGCATACATCAGCGGTTACACAGGTGTGTCGTGGACTATCTTCTTTGTTGTGGACTTAACTTGATACTGACATAGGACCAACGCAGGCCGCACCGCCGTAGACCGCCTTAACCAAATCATATATCTATGCCCCTCGCTAGCACCTCAGGCGCTCCAGCTCGCGCTCAAGGAAGTCTTCGCCATGCGCGACACCAATCTGTACCGTACGGTCCTCTCGACATACGAGAAGACTGCGGCAACCACCGGCGGCACGCTCCCCACAGCTGCGACCCTCGCGCCACTGAACCAGAAGTGGGTCGACGAGACGAACCAGCGGAACCAGGCGGAGCGCACGAAGCTCGAGGTCGAGCTGAAGACGTACAGCAGCAACATGATCAAGGAGAGCATCAGAGTGCGTGCCCTCCGTCTACACTCGCTTCGCGTCTGACCGCCCGTGCAGATGGCGCACCGCGACCTGGGTGATTTCTACCGCGCCGTGGGCGAGCACGCCGCTGCGCTCAAGCACTTTACGAAGTCGCGCGAATTCTGCACGTCCAGCCAGCACGTACTGGACATGTGCTTCTCCGTGCTTGAGGTGAGAGCAGCGTCGCGCATGCGTGAAACCGCGCTCACTCTTCGTAGCTGCTGATTGAGCATCGGAACTATGCGCATATATCGACATACGTCTTCAAAGCGGACGCGGCGCTGGACACTACGGCCATGGCGCGGATGAATTCGGCATCGGGCGCGACCACGTCTGCGTCTCAGCCGAGTAAGGAGAAGGTCAGCGCAGAGCGCGAGAAGGTGCAGAGTAAGCTCGACGCCGCTACTGGCCTCTCCCATCTAGGGCAGGGGAACTACGAGAAGGCTGCCATTGCATTTGTCAAGATCGGCGACGTAAAGGGATTGGGCGAGTGGAACGGGAAGGTGCGTGTAACCTCCCGCGTGGTTCGTGTTGTGCTCATGACATGAACCAGATCATTACACCAGCAGACGTCGCAGTATACGCAACGTTGTGTGCGCTCGCGACATTCACGCGCTCTGCCATCCGCGCGCAAATTCTTGACAACGATACGTTCGGCGTGTACATTGAGCAAGAGTCGTACGTCCGCGAACTCATCGACGCGTACATGGGCAACCGCTTCAAGGGCGTGCTTGAGGTCCTCGACCGCAGCTCCGTGCGTGTGGTTGACCTCCTCGTCCTCGTAGACTGTCTGATCGCGTATATTTGCAGACGCGCCACGCCCTCGACATTCACCTTGCCCCGCATATGACGAATCTAACGAACATGATCCGGAGCCGTGCGCTCGTACTGTACTTCCAGCCATTCGCGTCGATCAAGCTCGACCGCATGAGCGTTGCGTTCGGCTGGTCCATCGATGAGCTTGAGCAGCAGGTCGTCTCACTCATCCAGTCAGGCGAAATCCAGGCGCGAGTGGACCGGCAAAACAAGGTGTTTCCTATCCTTGCTAGAGCTCTCTGCCTCGGGGACTTACTCCAGGGTCATCGTAGATACTCAAGGCGAAGGAGACCGACCAGCGCGCAGCGCTTTTTGCGCGTGCGATCAAGTCCGGGCGAGACATGCAGTCCGCGAACCGGAAGCTCCTCCTGCGGATGCGCCTGTGCGTGTCTTCCCTTTCAGGCATTCTGTACGCTGACGGTGTGCTCGTGCTTCAGGCAACAAGCTGATCTAGTTGTGAAGGCTCCGCGTGCGGCTCAGACATATCAAACCGGCGTGACTGAGGTGACAAACATCGAATAGAATGGCATATTGTGCTTCGTCCCTTGCATTGCTGATGTAGTCTGCAGCATTCCATGTATTGTACTGTAACAAGATTTCTCTGTGATCCAGGATGTATCGTCGACCGTGTTGTCGGTTGAGTCTCGTGGTTAAGGGCTTCTTCTCGAAGTTCTCATAGAACATGCTGAAAGCCTAGACTCCGAAGACGAGATGACAATTGCATCATGTCACTGAGGACAGACAGACTTGCATGGACAGTCCATCCAGCATAGATTTGCAATGTAGAATTAATATTTGATCGAAAGCATGTCCATTTGCCCATGTCAATTCAGTTACGCAAGATTCGCAAAACCAATCACTGGTAGCGCAGGTCAGCACAGCGAGTCAGCACATGCAGTATCACATAGGAAAGGCAGAGCACTCACGGTGATTATCCACTGCGGAGGGAGACATATCAGGCCGACAACACATAGCAAATTGACACCACTCACAATCATACGCCGAGTACACATTCTCCAGGAACTTCTCCCCCAAAATTGCAGTGCTCCATCCGCCGGAGACGATCCATGTGTGGATGGCACCGTCATCCGTTATGTTCAGAGATGAGTATAGGTTCTTTTGGACGATATACCTTTCATGCAGAGTGTCAGCTCCTTGATGCGTAAGGTGTAGGTACAGTCAGCACCAACCTGTTTGGGGGGATGGTAACCGTCAAGTTCTCGAAGCCAAACACGAGGTCTGGAAGGGCATTCGCAGTAGTGTTCTCAAAAATGATGGCACTGTCTAATGTGGACTGGGACTGATCAAGGTTGGCGCCGGGGACGGTCTGAAGGATAGCGAGGAATTGTTGCCTGGAGGTATGCCGTTTATGTGAGGTTGGTCCCACTTCGTATGCAAGACGAACGGTACGTGCGTAGGGATTTGGATCAGTATATTGCCCGAGTCCGTGTAGGCAAAGATGCTTTCGTTGGAAGCGATGCCTTCGCCGAAGCTGATGGTCGATACCTACAAGCAGGTCAGATCACTGTACCAAGAGTTCTCAGTGACGCACATTGAGTGCCCAGCGCGGCGTGTATGGGGCATTTTGCGGAATCCAAGTCATCTCCCCTGTGTGCACATGAGCCTAGAACTGTCCGCATGGCCTGTATACACACCCTGGATGCGAGCCTGATCAATGCCACCGAAGGAGAGCTCCCCGGAGCCCTGAGGCTCCCCATCTTCGTCCAGAGGAGCAACGTATAATCCGAATACGGCTTTTCCAATCTTTCCTTCGGACACGAGATTCTCGACGAACGTGGGGGTAGTATTGAAGCCAGATACTTCGCCCTGATTCGAGCCTGGTGGACCCATGCCAACTGTGAACAAAGTGAATCTCGGATTACATGGCTGTGGGAAAGACTCGATGGAGAATGGAACTTACGGATTCCGTCAATGGCACCGTTATTCGTAAAGCCGTTCGTGACATTTGCGGCGCCAATGATCTGCGAACTCACGACGGCATCGCCGATGGTGACCGCATCTTCATATGCAAGTCCAGAGGCACCCCCTGTTCCATACCTGGGCAGCCCAGATTGTGGTCAACAACTAGCGCAAAACTGATGAAGTATGTACCCAATACTGAATGTCGCGTTCCTGGAGGATCATTTGTACATGAGTTTTCAGCAGAATAGTCGGATGAGGGTGTCACGCACAGGTGAGAGGACGGGCCGGGAATATACTTTTGCGAACCACGCCCCACCCAAAGAATTGCGCTGCCAGTGTCTATCAAGACGTTTTTCCATGTCTGATCGTTTCCAGCTTGTACTGTATCATCAGACGTTGCAGCGACAAGAGGTCACAATAATGCCATGGGAAAGACATTCAATCAAAGAGCAAAGAGAAGACATGTCGCTAGTACGTACCAGACACGACGACCTCTATTCCTACCGTCGTGGTTGAACCGTCGAGGGCTAATCAGAATAATTAATCACAAATTTGACGCACTCAACCGTATCCTGACATACTGGAATTACTGTGACTGGAGATTCGGGGACTGCAATGAACTTGATGAGGAGCACTAGAACACCAGACTGGATTTACCTCAGAGTTGTGATAAATGGTACCTTCAACAACGTTGAATTGGTGGCGGTAGGCTGAACAGCTTGCGCAAGCCCGATGAAACCTAGACAGCCTAGCACGGAAAATCGCATGTTCAGTTGAAGCAAAAGGAATGGCAATATTAGTGGACCGAAAAAAATATGCTGATCAATTGACTGGAGACAACGAAGCTCTTATACCTTTCGCTTGATCACGTCGGTGAGCACTCGCGGGGTTGTCGGCGAATGTGGTGGGTCCAGAGCATACATACCGTCATACCGTCTGATCAACAGCGCCGGGACACGGCCGCCTTGCCTCGCTTTAGATCTAAGGAGAAAAGCCGTGGAATTTTCCTGCATACGGCAATGAAGACCGTGTCAGGCCCAAGGACGCGTTCTTGTACACATAGAGCACATGTTGCATTGATAGGCTCTATGGCATGGCTGCGGGACACCGCCGCATGATGCCGACTCACCTTCTGCCGGCGAGATGCACATCATTCTGCATCTGCAAGGGCTCCTAGCTGAACACGGACACTAGTCACAAATTGTGTATCCTTCGAGGCCATGCGCGCATAGCCAGATCTGCGGATGAAATTCCGAGCTAGTTCAGACTGTAGGCAACACACGACGTGCATCAACCGACCGAGGTGTAAGTTGTCGTGGCCGCCCGATCAAAACGATCGACTGAACTACGTTGAGTCATGTGGTCTATAGCAACCTCACGCTCCGTGTCTCAGTCTGATTCTACGGTTTGTCTCCGACAGCGAATGCGTTGGGCAAGTGACGGTCAAGTCATTCTCGCGTTAGCACAATTTCGAGGGACATTTGACTGACAGCACCATATGGAATATGAAACTGCTCGACTCGCACGTATATATGTGGCGACCGTCCACCCGGATTCAACCTGTAAGACATACTAAGCATTATACAGACAGCACAGGGAATTCTGACTGTGAGCTCATAGAGGATCTCAAGAGAAGAAACAGCACTCACCAGCAATTTTAAGGGATTTCTCAGAGCTTGAAATTTTGAGGTTAAGAAGAAAACGAAGAGCGAATATGAAGCAGCATACCTTTCGCTCGCTCAATCCATTGAACATTGCAGAATCGCCAGTGACGCTCATACACGACATTTCCACCGTTTTTCCTGCAAACGGCCAGTGAACCCCGCATCAGAACCAAGGCCCTCGAACACGGCCGCCAGGACGTTCTGAGAAGCTTTGCGCCGCGGCGATCATTCAAAAGGCGTGCTGGCTAGATGTTGATTGTTTGTAGAGTTCAGATCACGACTACTCCAGTATACATGCATGCTCTGCAGACAAAATTCGGAAGTATACAATACACGCAGCATACATTCGGAATTAACTTGCCACGAAGTTTAAGGGGAGATGTTTCATTGCTCTAGGTCGAACCTCTTCCAAGCATGCTTCTCGTATTCCTTGATCTTTGTTCTGCGCTTTTTCGGCCTGGATCGTATATGATATCAGTACAAAGCGTTGGGAAACGTAAAGAGAAAAGACACATACATCACAGGTACCCTGGGTTCGATGATAGCGCGATGCTGCATACTGAGGAATCGGTCGCGAAACAGATTCCCCTCCGGCTAAAAGTGAATAGATGCCCCGTGAATACACGGACACTCTCCCAAGTTGGATCTCAACACACATTGAGGGCGCGTAGACTCTCGCTCAGCTCGTCCCCGAGCTGCACATCCACCTGTCCCTCAGGCACACGGTGCTTACCGATTTTCTGCCCCACAAGTCCTTTTGTAAGCTTCTCTCGCGCCTCCTGCTCGCGCTGCGCACGCAGCCGCTCGCGTTCAGCGTGCGTCCGACCTAAGGACCTGCGCATAACCTTGGCGGAGTCTACCGCCGCGAGCATCCGTTTTCGCGCCACCCTCTCGGCCAGCGCACGTTTCTATACCTCCATTAGACACCGCGTAACCCCACCTTCAGAAAGATGGCTAACACACCTCTGCCTTCTGCCTGGCTGCTTTCTGCCGTTCCTGCCGTGTCTTCCGCACCGGCATCCTCCTCGCTATAGACGCTTCGGTCTCCGCCTCCCCGTCCGCGTCATCCTCCGGCGCGTCCGCTCCAGGCTTGTCGACTGTCATCCCCGGCGCAGCGTCCGCGTTCGCGATCTCCAGAACTGCAGATTTGCGCGCCTCTTCGAGCCTCGCCTTCACCGTGCTGAGTTCCTCTGCCGCTTTCACGCGGCGCTCCTCGGCCTCGTGCGCGGAGCGCAACAGCTCCTGGTGCGACGCGAATAACGGGTTGTACGATGCACCCTCATGCGGCGGCGGCACCGCTGGGAGCGTGATCGCAGTGCGAGGATGCGGCGTGCGCGGGTGCTGTGCAATTGTTTGAGATTAGATATACAGGATGTTCACGGACGGTTGGACGTGAAGCGTACCTTGATGCTGGGCCCCTGGGTGTCCAAGGGAGCGCTCCACACGTCGTACCCGCCGCTCTCGCGTGCAGCCTCGCTCACCTCGAGCATCGCACTTCCCGCGCCAAGCTCGGTCGGGTCCATTACGGCGTCGAACGGCCCGCGGCGGGCGCGCTTGCCCATGCGGAGCAGGCGACCCTTCTCCTCGTGCGTGAGCAGCCTGCGCTTTGGTGATGGTGCGATCGTGCGCGAGAACACGGCAGGGACGGCGGAGCGTTGGGCGAGTATTTTCGTGGAGGTAAGCTGTTCTCGGGAGAATTTTGGAAACGCTTTTCGGACTTGTGACGAACGATGTCAGAGAGTACAAGGAGTGAGGGGGGAATGCTGAGCACCTCTGTCGTCGCCTTTAACGTCCACTTGAAACAGCTCGTCGTTTGTCTGCTTTTGTAGGATGGTCCTATAGCACGCGCTATATTAGCATATATCGACCATTGTCCTCTTGGGCTTGATTTGAGCATGTCTACGCGCATATATGCATGCTCAAAATTCAAAATTCAAATGAGAACACACACCCAGTGACCCGCTCCTCTGCACGAAGGCCCTCCATGCCCTCCTCTACATCCTCGATGTCGACGTTCTTCCGCCATGCGCGCTTGCCCTTCCGGCTGCCCTGATTGCGTTGTGCGGGCGCACCAATGGAAGACAAGGTTTTCTTTGCATTCAAAACAGAAGCTGTAGACTTGGACTTGGTAGCAGTCATGATGGCGCAGCTGAAGGAGATCGGAATGGCAGTCGACGACTTTTTCCATTGCCAGAAAAGGCAGTCGACAATATGAGGCGTTTGCCGAAACATATCAGATCTCTTAGATCCGGTGCAGTCGCACCAACGCATGCGCAGAAACATCATATGGATATAATGAAATGTCTCTTTCATTGCAGCAGGAAAAAGTTCCGAATCTATGTACGCAGCCAAGCCGTCTTTGCAATTTTCTTCAACCTCTTCTGCTCCTTGAACCGTTCCTGCCGCCGCACCGTTAAGCACCGGTCTATCACACCAAAAGTTAAAGCGAGAGCATACCAGATCCTTCTTTGTGGGCCGCTTCCGCTTGCGCCCCTCTTCCTCCTCCTGCGCTTCCTCTAGCTTCCGCGCCTCGACGTCCTTCTCCCACGCGCCAACGTCGAAGTAGAACTCGCTCATCCGCTTCGCGCGCTCGTACTCGGATAGGTGCGTCGGATCGCGCGCGTCGGGCCGCGCAAATGCACCCGTGCGAGAGTTGAACTTCGCAGTGTACGTGAAGGCGCCCGGCGCGGACGGCCCCGCAGCGAGCGATGGATCGAGGTACGCCAGAGACGGGTCGATACCCTGCGCCGCCGCCGCCGCCTGGAGGTCGTACATCGCCTGCGTCGAGGCCAGCACTGACATGGACGCAGCCGCAGCGCCCTCAGTGGGAGCAGGCGAGGACGAGGACGCGGGTGAAGACGCGGATGCGGTGTCAGCAGCGGACTGGAGAGGGTTGGTCCATGTCGTCTCCTGGGTCGCGGCGTTGTAGAAGTAGTAGGCGTTGTGTGCAGGCGACCAGACCGCCTGCCAGGCACCCGCTGAGGCGGTTGGCGGATGCGAAGCTAATGCTTGAGAGGTTGATGCCTCCGAAGCAGGCGACTCGGACTTGCTCAGAGTCTCTGTCTCTTTGCTCGATGAGGCTTGAGCTGCCGGCTGCTCGCTGTCTGTATCATGGTTATCAGCTCTGGCCGGAGACGTTGCCGAGTCTGGAGCTGGAGATGGGCTAGCGGAGGAGGTCATCGTCGTCGTCGTCGTCAAAAGCAGGGTAAAGTTCGCTTCAAACTCCGATACCGTACAAGAAGTGCACTGCCTGCACCGGCGCTGTGGCACTTACAAGTCACCCGCCCCATACCCGCAGTCGCAGAACAGTACCCTCTCCTTCAAGGTCGGTTTGCCGCCCATTTCAATGACCTGGAGTAGCTCATGATGTATGCAGAATCGTGCATTGCTGTTGAGCGCATTATTTCATAACATAATCGGAGTGAGTCCTACTGTGCACATTGGGTTGTCCCAAATTGTATCAGCACGCTGATACTTATCGCAATCCTGTCCCTATTGCTGTCTGACCCATCCATTTATTTCGGTGCAGCATCGATACTTTGTCTTTCATACGTCGCCGTGGACATTTATACCGCGTTCGCCACCCAGCATCCACCATGAGTAACTCACCCGACCACCCACACTACATTCCTATCCCGCCCTTACGCTCGGCAATGAAACATTCGTCTTCGCGTCCCTCAACCCCAGCCTCTCAGCCAAATTGTTCCCCCCTCCTCTCCCGCACCGCACTGCCCTCATCCTCACCCCAGACTCCGTTCCTGTCCGCCTCCCCTCCCTCGGACGGGCTCCCGTCGTTCCTAACAACACCCAGCGCCTCCGCGCCTGTCCTCTCCATGACGCCCTCCATATCACCGGCACTGCCCTCCACTCCGCCCTCGCCACTCGTCGCTGCACAGGGGTACACGCCGAAGGTGTCCTTCGACACGCTCGAGAACCCCGCGGCGAGCATGTTCTCGTACACGCTGCACGTGCAGAGCGCGGGCTACGCCCGCACGCGCGGCACGCGCGTCTTTCTCTGCGCGGCGAGCCACGACGAGAGCGGCAGCCGCGCGCTCGACTGGGCGCTCGACGCGCTCGTGCAGGACGGCGACGAGCTCATCGTCTTCCGCGGCGTCGATACAGAGGAACTCGGTGCGTCCCACGCACGCCCCATCCGCGTCCCAGTCTGACACCACGCCGCGCAGAGAAGGACCACGACCTATACCGCGAGGACGCGCGCGAGCTCATGAAGCAGATCCAGGAGAAGTGCGTCGACTTCGACGCGGAGCGCAAGGTGCCGCCGCTTCCCCGGACTCGTCCTCGTGTGTGTTCTCACATGCGTCTGCTAGCTCTCGATCATCGTGGAATATATCGCGGGCAAGGTCCCGCTGACGATCGACCGGCTCATCTCGCTCTACCGCCCCGATTCCATCGTCGTCGGCACGCGCGGGCAGCGCAGCATGATGCAGGCGTGGGGCGCCGCATTCGGCGCGCCGGGCGTCGGCAGTGTCTCCAAGTGCGTCGGCCACCCTTCTCCCTAACACTGTTACATCCGCCGCTGACGCTGTCCGCCCTTCTTCCAGATACTGCCTCAGCCACTCGCCCGTCCCCATAATCGTCGTCCGGCCCGAGAGCAAGGTGCGCAAGACGATGGCGAAGCGCCGTGCGGACCCGAAGCGCGGGTCCCACTTTGACGAGTTCGTCCTGTTCTTACGACTGCTCCGTGTCCGACGCTGACGGCCATGTCACAGCGTGAACAAAGCGCGGGCTAATAATAATGGGGCCCTCTCGGTCCCGATGTTCTCTACGATGACCAGATAGTATATTTATTTTGCGAATAGTCACCGGGTTGTCCCTGTATGTTTGGAACATGGGTTCGTGATGCTGATTCTATTGTATCGATACGTTGTTACCTTTACTGCCAGAGCTCCTGATATGTACCGTAGTGAATATGTTGGATGGCAACTTGTGGGAGCTGTACATGCCACTTGCAAAGCATATCCACAACCGTGTCATAGTGAACCTGATAAGTAACACCGCTGCACCGGGGTAAAAATCAATTGTGACGTCGCGATCAAAAACGACATGCATTAAGGGGGAATCGAACCCCCGGCGGGTCGAACCAGAATTCAGTTCAGAATGGCAACGACCCAGGTTACCACTACCCCATTAATGCATTGATATTGGCACACATAAGACAAATATATCCTCACTTGGTTCACTAGTTAAGTACTGGGAGTCATTATCATTATATCAAGCAGACACGATGTTGCTGGCCTCCGTTGCCGACTAAACAGTCATGGAAAACAGTTGTTCCAAACTATATACGATGTGACATGATTTTGCAAAGCAGCAAAACGCCAAAAGGATTCTAACATCATCTGCTATGCATTAAGGGGGAATCGAACCCCCGGCGGGTCGAACTTAGTTCGAACTGGCAACGACCCAGGTTACCACTACCCCATTAATGCTTATTGAACATTTTTGTAGTGGGATATTCTACCGTAGAACGACGTAAAATCCCGTACAGCGAGAAGGAGTGAAGCTAAAACATATGTTACACAACACATACAATGTTTACTTTCGCCCACCAGCCCTCGTCCTCGCAACCCTCGCCCCAGCAGCGCTTCTGGCGGGCGCCACCTCCGTCTCTGCCAGAGGCTCTTTCCGCGCCGCCCTCGTGGCCTTTATCTTGCCCATGCGAGCAGGGGCCTCGACTTCCTGCTCTTCCTCCTGCGGCTCCGGCGTATTCTCCTTATCACCAGGGCCACTGTCCTCGTCGGCACTGTCTTCCACAGGTGTGTCCGCAGCCTTCTTCGCCGACGCTCGCGTCCGTGCGGCACTCTTTGGTGCAGCCCCGCTGCCAGAGGCAACCGCCGCCTTGCTCGTGCCCGTTTTAGCCTTGCGTCCCCGAACAGCGCGCGGCGCCGGCAGGTCGTTTTCTTCCTCCGCGGGCAATGGGATAGCGGGGCTGTCCTCCTCTTCCTTGACGGGGGCTTTGTTACGCGTTGTGCGCCTAACCTTTGCGGCAGGCACAGGTGCGGAGTCTTCGGCATGTGGAATGAAGTCTAGTGGGTCGTCATCGACGTCCACACTGGCGGCTCGAGCCTTGCCGCGCCGGGCAGTGCTCGGCTTGGCTGGCGGGGTAGGTTCGGGCTCTTCTGGTACGGGCGTGCGCGTGACGCGAGTGCGCCGCAATGTCTTGGTGGTGGTGGGCGGAACCTCCTCGACGGGCTGTGGGGACTCTGCTCCTCTGCGTGTGCGCCGGACTGTTCGAGCCGGGGCAGGCGCTACTTCGTCCTCGCTTGCCTCTGTACCAGCGCGTCTGCGGGTGGTAACCTTTGTCTGAGTGGGTATCTTGGTAACCTGAATGTCCCAGCGTACTCAGACACGAGATATTAATGGATCAGATAATTGTACGCACTAATTCGGGGGTATCTCGCTCCTCCGAGGCCTTGGCTCTTCGTCCCCTCACGGGCTTTGCATTTGTGTTCGTCTTCTCCGCGCTCTCCTGCATGTACATCAGGATGCTGAGATGACTTCAACTTCACGAAGTAAGACACCCACCTGGTCACTCTCCGTAGCAGTACGCGTCCTCGTGCGACGCACGACCTTCGTGCTCTTGGTATCCACATGCGTCCCAGAGTCTGCTGCAGTCTCATCCTCCAGCACAGTGTCGAGCTCTGCGGCGTGTGTCTCCTTCTGTGGTGCAGACCGGGGCGTGCGACGCGCAGGTCCGGGACTTGCAGCAACCCTTCCTCGCCCAGTGCGCGACGCAAGCTGCGGTTCCTCCTTTGGAACATCCTCGCCCACATCCACTTCTGGTTCGTCTTCTGGAACTCTTCCTTCCACTGGGAGACTATCGTGCTCCCGTGCTCTCCAGCCAGCCGGCGTCACTAACATCTCGCCGACCCCTTCGAGTGCAGGCTCCATCTCCTCACCCGGACGCTCCCGAAGGAACATTTCGCGGACGCCATCCATACGCGGAGTCGCTTGCACCCTCATGGGTTCCTTGCCCTTGGAGAGGTTTCGCAGGCCCGTGTACTGAGGAGTAGAGGGTCCTGAGGCCACATATCGTGGCTCGCCCGTTTGGGACGACTTCGGTACATCCGGACGCGGGCGTGACTCAGGCACAAGCGGTCCATGTGCCCCTTCGCTCTCGAGCTCCTCGTAGGAGCCTGTCGCCCTGTCGCCTGCGTCATCGTCCTGTATGGCCCTGCGGTCAGGCGCGAGCAGGGAGAAGCCCTCAGAACGCTTGCGCGGGCTGAGCGACGCGCGTGGGGCCCCCATGCTCTGGCGACTCTTCACGCCCTCGACCATCTGCCGCATGCGTGCAAGCAGCACCTGTGTGTCCTCCTCTGTACCTTCTTGCTTCGCGTCTGCCATGGGGAACGCCGCGGGCAGCGGTGCAGCCGGCGTGCGTGGCGTGCGGGAACCGGGTGCGTGCCCCCCAAAGAACATGTCGGGCGTGGTGAGCGCCGAGCGCCGTCGCTCGCGGATCGCCTGCAGAGAGTCAGTGTGGCGAAAATTTGAGAAATGCTGGGGTCGACGCACCTTGCGCTCCTCTTCGGAGAGTCGCTCGCGCCGCGGAGTGCCCTGTCTCTCGGGTGAAGTCTGGCGTGGATGCGTGTCGGCGTCTTCTTCCTTTACCTCGGCATCCCCGCCAACAGGTACGACGAGGTCGGTCACTTTCCATGGTGCGACAACGCGCACTCTGCGCGGGCCAATGGCACTTCCTCCCATGGAGTAACGCGCCTGCGAAGCTCCACCTGTACGAACTGCTTGGGGTGTCATGAAACGGCCAAGGGGGCGGGCGTGTACTGGCGAAGCTACTGGGGTGTCAAGTTGTGGGACTTCATCATCTTGTTCGTTATTGTTCTCGTCCTGGGCTTCATTATCATACGCGTCTTCATCGTCATTACGGGGCTCCTCGTCTGCTCTCTCGTATTCATCCTCGTGTTGTTGTTCGTATTCATCCTCATGTTGTTGTTCTACTTCATGTTGTTCGACCGGCTATACACGTATAAGCATAAGTAGAGCAATATCATCTCCTTGATGCAAGACATACCTCAGTAGATGAGCCACGGAAGGCCCAGCCAAGGCCGCCTTTCACTAAGTCCAAACTCTTGCGCCAGCCAAAAACAGGCATCGTCTCCCGTGGCCCGGAGTCTTCTTCTTCCTTAATTTCTCCGTCCTCATCGTCTGAGCCCACGATTGAGTCTTCCACTTCCTCCACTTCCTGCTCTTCCTCGCGCTGCATCTCCTGTCGAAGGGCCGCTCGGTGCGCAGACCTGAGAAGAACAGCGCGATGTAACGACGGACGCGGCGCACGGCCAGGGCGAGGCGTCTGAGGAGGTGGCCACGATGGCGCGGGCATGGGCAGCGGAAACGCAGGCGGAGGCGGAGGCGGAACGGTGACGTGGTCGAGAATGACGAGGTCCTTATCTTCCTCAACAACGCGCGGATGGTCGCTCTCCACCAGTACAATCTCGTCGTCTGCCTCGGTCGTCGCCCGCTCCGCGGCCCGGGGGAAGGGCGCTTTGAGCGGGGACTGGAGCACGATGAGGTTCGCGCGCGGGTCGGCGCTGGGCCGCGGGGAGAAGACGTGTGCGCTTGTAATCATGCTCATGCGCAACGCGCGTCGCGTGTGCTTCTGCGTTGTGGGAGTATCCAGCGTGGCGAAGGCAGTGCGGAGGTGTTTAGGCGGGTACGCGAAGCGAAAGCGCTTGCGGTGCACGTCGATGGTGGAGCCATTTGGGAGCGGAACTGTGGCGGGGGGTGATCCTGCAGGGGAGGGAAAGACCGGACAGCCATCAACGAGCACACCATTTGTACCAAGTACAACGAGGAAAGCCTGAATGTATGTTTGATGACTCGACAACGGCAGACAATGACATGTTGAGACTAACCTTGTTCTCATTGAAGATTATCTTGCAATGCAGGGCACTAACAGCAGGGTAGTAAAGGCGGATGCTGCACGATGTGTCGCGCCCGAGTGTGATCTCGGGTTCGTCGATGGGGTAAGAGGCTACGACTGTGTCGGGCTCAAGACGTTTCAAAAGCGAGATAGTTCCATAACGTCCAATGTCGCTCGCATCCATGATAGCAGAGGCGTCGTGATATGCCGCACAACCGTACTTGCAGTGTTGGACGCCGAGGAATGAAACAAGGAACTGTCTGGCCACGCTGGAGTTGAACAAGTCACATGGTCGCGATATTGCGTCCCGTTTAGTACCATATATGAGCACATAGAATGAAAATACAAGCATTAATGGGGTAGTGGTAACCTGGGTCGTTGCCAAGTCGAATTGAATTCGACCCGCCGGGGGTTCGATTCCCCCTTAATGCATACTTTTTCCCCTTATGTTAGCATAATATCATCGGAATGTTCCCCTTCGGAACTTCCGCTTTAACCCCTGACTGCTTTTCTCAAGTTCACAAGCTATGCATGGTCGGCCTGATACAATAGTACGTACAAAAGAAGCAACTATGAAGCAGTGGCAAATATGGCTGCCACAGTGAAGTATGCCGAGAAAATCGATGTTTCGGGTCCGAAGCGACAAAATGAAGCAGTGGCAAATATGGCTGCCACAGTGAAGTATGCCGAGAAGGTCGGTGTTTCGGGTCCGCACTAATTGCAGCGACGGCCTGTATTGTTCGGACCCGCACTGCACCGCGAGTCTATCACTTCGCTGCCATGAGAGCAGGTACACTGGAACGGTAGTGGGCTTACGACTAAAGTCTAGAACATGCAATAATGTTAGACGGATTTGGACAATTCATGAGGTGCCGCACCAGAACAGAATCCTGAAGATACATCGTGTACTGTGACTCGGATAGCATAAAAGCACGAGGAGCCCAGTGAGAAACTTCAGTCAATCTTCCACATCGTCATCCAACTCTCACCCAGCAAGCCAACATGCAGTTCATGAATCTTTTTGCGCTTGTCGCCATCTTTGCAGCTCTCGCCATGGCCGCCCCTGCCCCTGACGCTGCAGTAGAGGAGCCTGAGCGCGGTAAACCAACCATCTGCAAAATCCCGTCTTGCTTTGTTCTCATTGCTGACATATTGTGGATAGAGGTCCGTCGCCAAGCCAACCTCGGTTTCAACTACGGTATTACTGCCCCGCTTGCCGCAGTGGACCTTGTAAGCAGCAGCTGGATGCACAAGCTCACTTACCAGTAGAATATTGATCGCCGCATAATTGATTACAGCCTGAGGGGGTTCCTGACGCTGCAGTAGAGGCGCTTGGGCGCGGTAAGCCAACCATCTGCAATATTTCGTCTTGCCCGCTTCCGTCACTGACGAAATGTGCACAGAGATCCGCCGCCAAGTCGGCCTTGATTTCAACTACGGGGTCACTGCCCCGTCCGAGTCGGCTCTGGTAAGCGTCAGCTGGATGCGCACGCTCACATACCGGTGGAATATTAATTGCTGAATGTATCACAGCCCACCGGGGTTCCCAGCGCCATGTGAGCCGGTACGTAGTTGGTTGTTTCGGTAATACGGCAATTTTGCTTACTACGGTTGTGTGTCAGTTTGAGCGTAGTAGTGGACAGGGCAAGGCGGCAGCGATAGAGCTCAGGAGATATTGCGTGTGCAGTTACTGTTGATTGAGCAGCAGGGGATCAGTCAGAAAATACAAAGAGGCTTATGTTAGTAGCGACAATGAGAGGATATGATCGGTGCTTACTATGATGACTCGGATGGCCGCTGGATCGTGACAACTTCACGACACTTGCTCAAAAAGCAGAAAACAACCTATGAGAGGGTGCAGTACTTGTGAAGTCTTTTGGGGGTCGCGCTGAGTCACATTCAAGTTGCGGGTCACTGTAGCGCCAATGAGTTCGCCAGGTGAAGATCAAATCTAGATGCAAAACATCGAACCAGTAAATCTCAGATCCGTCTTCGCTATCCTGAGATTCATTAATCAGACACGGACATCCTTCACGCTCGAAGTCGCTGCAAGTAAAGTAAAGCATGTGTAGTGAAATTCTCAGGGGAGGAGTAGACCCCAGCGGGAATCCTATAGCGCAACACTATTATTCACATATTCTGTCCGAGTCGGACAAGACTCGGAATGTGTCACCAAGCTTGTTGCTGATTCGGAAGCAAATCAAAAGTGAAATTCAATCACGGTTCGACTGCCATCTTCACCTCGTCGCCAACGCGGACCACCTGCGCATCTATTGCATGCTCGGACTCGATGACATGCACAGAGGACACTATCGACGGAGTGATGGACGTCAGTGCTACCACACCTTGAAATATCATGTTACTATTAGCGGCGTCAAGTAGGATAATACAAAGAGTATCCATACCTCTCGCTCGAAGAGACTCAATGTACTGGTCGCGACGAGCCTCAAGCTCGTCGATGAGACGCATGTGGGTCGGGCACCGTGACAAATGGGTTTTCCTTCAAAAACGGGAGCCTCTCCTCGTACACCAAACAACTTCTGTTTCAACCTCTTCGATGCGTCGATCTCCTTATGGCAACGATAATGGTAGGGCGATTCCACCGTTGTCATGCGAAACTGGGTGATGAACATACACGCTGAAGGCTTTCTCAGGCTCTCAGGGATGGCAATTTCATTGGTGAGGTCCACGTCCGGATAGCGGAGCTCGGCCCACTGCCTTGCGTGCTCGTAGGTCAGAGTGTATCCAGCGTAGATGATCATCGTGTCATGCATCTTTCTGATAGACACGGGAATTCGTCCAATAAACACGAAGTGTGGATAGAAGAGAAATATACATGGAAAGTGGCGTTGAGCGTACGGGCAAACAAGGGAGACGGAGGCGGAAAAGTTCGAGTGCTGGAATTATGTTAATCTATGAGCACACCAACCGACACTGAGGCCGGACATCCTCACGCTCGAAATCGAGAGCACAGTCAAAGCATATGCAGTCGAATTGTCAGGGAACTATACAAACACCACAATGTACGTATTCTGTCGTGGTTCACGAATGGTCATCTCCGAGCTTGTTACCCACTCGAAGGCAAACAAAAGTAATATCCAATCACGGTGCGACTTCCATCTCCACCTCGTCGCCAGTGCGGACTACCTGCACATCTATTGCATGCTCACCGATCCAGTCCATGATCCTGTCGAAGTTCCTACATCGATGCAGAGTATTGAAGTCCGGATAGGGCGTCGGGAAGCCCGCAACCCAGTCAAACGTGACGAGTCCTGCATCCGCGTTGCACATGAGCGTCTGGCGTAGCATCTCGATGCAGTGGTCTGACAGGCTCTCAGTAGGGAGAATGGAGGTAAGGAGGGCCACATACCGAGGTGAGTGCGAAAGAACACCGGGTCGGCGAAGAACGCAGCCGTGATGGGCGCGTAGTACTCGCGATACGAGTACTTGCGCAGCAAGTTCTGCAGCAGTGTGAATCTTCACGGACGCTGTGGGCACGAAAAAGCGCAGACAACTCACGAGACAGTGAAGCTGATGAGACACCTCGTAAAGAGCCATGTAACCCCCGCCTTTCTCCTCTGGGAACTTGACAGAGGATGGACGGACAGTTTTTCCGACCTTAAGCAAGGTGTCCGTCGTGATCGAGGTGGAGTACACTGTAAATCATTGTCCATCATGCATCAACGCTCACTCAGAAATGCGCCAAGGACATGACATCAGGGACTCACCGTCATGCGTTACTTTGTCCCAGACAGCGTCAATATCGGGGCTTGGAGGACCTCGATAAATGGACGAGTAGTTGAGCGTGCCATTGAACACGATCGTTTCATACTCGACGCTTTCGAGCAGAGGCGCTATGACACGTTGATCAGATGCCCGTTAACAATGATTTTACAAGACGCACAATATGCCGATGTCAAGCTGACACACCGGGCGAGTGTCGGAGAACGAAGCTGTACGAGCACTGCAAAAAACGCAATAGTGTACAGGCAGAAGCAAGCACCATGGATGAACCATGGCCGAAAGAACCGATTCTGATGTTGCTGAGAGTTAGTCAGACGAACACCATCGGTTAGCGGGGTGAGAAGCTCCTCGAAATCATCTTGGCCATGAGCCTCTGGAGGGTAGCTTGTGCGCATGAAGATGGAGATGGAGTATGATGTGGTAAGTATTTCTCTCCATCACAAACCGGTAAGTAGACGTGAGTGCAAATACCCGCACAAAATCCGCATGGTCGACGCAACGGGTGCGATTTCTGCTCCGTCTTCGCTTGCGCCCTCTGCAGCGTGCATCCGGTGTCTACGACAGCTCTGCTCCGCATATATCACTTCTCACTGTCAGACATTGTTGAGCACAATGGTGTATACCTGGAACTCGAAGCCTCACAGTGCCTTAGGAAGGTCAACGGCATCTTCATATAGAACCAGGTGTGACAGCGGTGTACGGACAGTGTGTTCGGCTCCCGAAGCGAGGATCTTGTCAGAGTTCTAGCATCGATGCAGTTTTCAGTGTTCTAGCGCCGGTGCAGTGTCGAAGTCCAGATACAGCTGCGTGCGATCTGCGACCCATTTGGACGCTATGAGGCCCGTGACACCCCTACACAATAAGCTTCGCCGAGGAATCTCAATGCAGTGATCTGTGAACAAGCGAATTCAGGTGATGGCGTTCACGGGAAGACATTCTCCGCTACTTACCTAGGAATGTCTCAGGTGAGTCTTGCCAGAAGTCCCGCAATGCTTACGGTATATAGCTGCGAGTCCAACGAGAATTCACTAGCATGATATAGATGAATACGACTTGACCAGACTATTTAGCCATGAACCGGACTAGTTGAATGCAATTTCCATTAAATACACATCTCTACGCGTATGCTGCTTCCGAGGTCCCCGACAGCTCGCTGAAGCCGTAGTTTTCCCCCTTGACGAATGCACGCGTGCACTGCGCCATGGTGACAGATCTGAATGGCATCATCAGCCCCATGAGCATCGAGCATCTCGAGAAAACTTACGCTCGCGATATAGGGTCTGTCTGGTAAAAGTTGTCGATCGGCTTTGTGAAGGGCGCACCCGACACCTTCGCACTAGCAGTGCCTGCCGCGAGCGTCTTCAGCCCAGCGAGAGCGATGTCAGCAGAAACCGGCTCGGTAACGTCGTAGCGGACGAGCGACGGTGAGATCTCCCACATGCGATCCCGTAGACTAAGAACATCGTCGTAAGGGAGGGGGGATCCGATAATCTCGGACAAAGCACTGAGAGGACGTGTGAACGACGGCACATGAAGAAGCAAGGACATCAGACATACCGAATAATCTTCCAATCCTCACGCGATGCACCGGGCGGTGGAACAGCGGCACGACCGAGCTGTGAGCGGCCCTCCGTGTTGACCCACGTCGTTGACTTCTCGGTATATGCGGCAGCCGGGAGACAGACATCGGCGAGCTGCGCACCAAGGTCACCGTGATGACCCTGGTAGACGACAAACGCGTTTTGTGGGATAGACTTGGGGTCCACCTCGTCAGCATTGAGGAGATAGATGAACTTGGGCTTCGTCGCTGAGGCTTTCTTCGAAGGAACGAAGCCAATGTCATACGCGGCAGCACGAGACGCAACCTGCAAGAGCCATGTTAGTTGCACCAATGACAACCAATACATCGAGAACGTACTCGTTGAAGGATGCTGAATCCATTCCACTCGGGCGTGAGAAGCGTTTTCTGGTTCGCCTGCACGAACTTGGCGAGCGCGCTGAAAACGGCTGCGCCATCAGGGTGCTCTACCAACGCACTCCCGACAATGATCAGGGGCTTCTTGGCAGCCTTGAACTTCTGCGCGAATGGACCCTTGCCAGCGACGAAGTCCGCAATGGCCTTCGCGTCCGCACCGAGATATTCATACCCATACGCGGTGTCCACGCGTTCCCCGATCAGACCGATCTCGAGGCTCGTATGCAACCAACTCTTGCGGATGCGCGAGTTCAGAACCGCCGCCTCGTGTCGGGGATTGCTGCCGACAAGGAGTATCACGTCCGCCTGCTCAACACCGGGAATAGTTGAGTTGAACAGGTAATTTGAGCGCACATCCACGGCATGCACAGGCGCGGCGTGCCCGCCCACATGATCGTGTGTCAAGTTGTCGGAGCCGAGACGGTTGACAAGGTCCTTGAGCGCCACCATCGCTTCAGTGTCCGCAAGATGGCCTGCAACAGCCTGGATCTCGTCACCCTGCGCAGCAGAGCCCGCCAAGCCGTTCGCAATAGCGGAAAGCGCATCCTCCCAGGTAGCCGCGACAAATCTGTCGCCCTGTTTGATCAGAGGCGTGGTTAACCGCTGGAACTTGAGCCCGTCGTAGGCGTAGCGCGTCTTGTCGCTAATCCACTCCTCGTTGACGTCGTCATTGGTGCGCGGCTGCACGCGCATCACCTGGACGCCACGGGAGTCCACCACAATGTTCGACCCAACGGCGTCCAAGACATCGACAGACTCGGTGTGCTTGAGCTCCCACGAGCGCGCGTGGAACGCGTACGGCTTGCTCGTAAGTGCACCAACGGGGCACAGGTCGACGACGTTGCCAGACAGCTCCGAGTTCATCGTCTTCTCCACATACATGCCAATCTGCATGTCGTTGCCACGTCCGGTTGTGCCAAGCTCCTCCACACCAGCAACCTCGTTCGCGAACCGGACACAGCGCGTGCACTGAATACAACGGTTCATGGATGTCTTGACTAACGGTCCGAGGTCCTTGTCCTCTACTGCGCGCTTTCCGGTGATTTCGTGAAAGCGTGTACGGTCGGCGCCGTAACGCATGGACTGGTCTTGGAGGTCGCATTCGCCTCCCTGGTCACAAATCGGACAGTCCAACGGGTGGTTCGCCAGCAAGAACTCCATCACACCCTCCCTTGAACGCGACATGAACGGATGAGAAATGTCGCATTAGTAATCGGAACATACCGGGCTTCATGGACCAGAGGACTGTTAGTGTGCACCTTCGATCCTGGCATAGCAGGCATTGCACTTGGAGACCACGTCAAGTCCCGTACGACATCGCATAGACAGAAAGCTCACCATGACGCGACCGGTTTTGGTGACCGTTCGACCTCCACCAGGCACATACTGGCGAGACGTTGAGTCGGGCTTGGGTAGAAGCAATGACTGACATAATACTTACCGACAGTTTCCAGCAATGGCCAATCTGCACTCGTTTGAAGTTAGTCAACAAGAATGATCCATCATAGTCCATTCAAACGCGCCTATCGTGGTAGCAAAAACTGTAACATCCGGTTCAGTATGTAGCACACAAGTCCAATCACTTAGGGACATACCGAGGAATCGTCGCTCCAGCGGCCTCACATGCTTGAATCAATGCAGATCCTACGCCGTCGAAACATGGGATAAATGCGTATGACTACTTGAGCGTGTAGGACGTACCCTGAGGCACCGTCACTTCTTTTCCGTCCACAGTCAGAGTAATGTCGGCCTGCCGCGCTGACGTAGATGCAATTGTTCGCCGACCTACAAAAAAGTTCAGACGACTATATATCGAGGTGACTGTTCTCGCCGCCTACCTCCGCGAGACGCGGGCACGACTGTAACAAGTCTGCCCGTCGCCGCGGGCTTCGACGCAGACGACACCAGCCGCAACATGGGTCGCGCGGGGGAAATTCAGGGGAAAGATGGTGGTTGTCGGCGGAAAGGTCGTCCTCGTCAGGCAACACGTTGGGATATTACGGTCACAAGTCTCCGGCTGTCGCCGGGATGTCGCCGGGATACGACCCGTAACAGGCCGCTGCTGATTGGCTCACGCGGAGATAACTAACTGCCTGCTGAGCTTCGAGGGCGGAGTACAGCTACAAGCACAAACCAGTAGTACAAGTAAAGTACAGATGTCCGTATTATTGATAGCAACGCATGCGGATGCGCCAAGTCCCAGAACCATAACATAAACACCTCAAAGGGGAAAAAAAGGCAAACCGAATGTAACTTCACCGAACGAACGCGACCAGGAAAACATTGACCACAAGTTTCTCCATCTCGCCGCCCGCGACGAACGGGACACGCTCCTTCGTAATGGGGCCCGCGAGTGAAACGTCCGAGAGTGTCACGATGTCAGTGTCTGACACCGGGATCGCGCCGCTCCTTTCCACGCGGGTCCGCAGATCAGCGGCCTCATCGTCGCCTGGATCCGAGGAGGGGACACGCTTCGGCGGCACACGCCCACCATTAACCATAGAGACCGACATGCGTCCACAGGACCCATTCGACTCCTTCCCAACTTCGTCGATGAAATCGATTGTCGCGTCCACAGGCCAGATGTAGCCGCCTGCTGTCCAGCGCAGCTCGGGGGAAAGTTTGTATAGCTTGACGGCATGATATAGAATGGAATCTCCGCCTTTTAGCTGTATCCACATCAGCACACAATCTGACCGGGGGGGGGGGCAGAACATACCATTGGCACGAGCGACTCCGCTAAGACGTCTCCTGGGTTCACACCGTACTCCCCCGTGAGATAGAACGCAATCCTGCGCCCTCGACTCATGTTCAAGATGGGCGCGAGTAAATCAAGGAACTGGTCACTGGGGGTGATGAGGGATCTGGCTGGATCCAGCAGGACCAAAGGATCGCAGCTGCACGCTGTACGACACCGTCAACCTGCACCCTGCCCGCACGGTCTCGACCTCGTGGTCGCAGTCCGACATGAACGCCGTCCACTCCATGTCACCGCCCTTGCCGCCCCGCCCGTAGAACTTCTCATCGGTGCCATCTACATTGTGCACGGATAAGGCACCCCCGCGGAATCGTACGGGTAGTGTGACCAGGATCGTCGCCACCCGGTTGTCGTTCGGCCGCGGTTGTATGGGTATGCGATTCCCTTTCAGACATATCTCCAGCTTGTCTCTCACTGCGGTGAGGTAATGGCCGGTGGGCAGTGCTGGGAAGAGCGTATTCCGTACTGCCTCGATTATGGGGTGGTTCGCGATCTCGAGCGTGGTCGTAAGTGGCAG
>JABYQE010000245.1:0-23315 GCA_022376435.1 Amylocystis lapponica
TACTTACCATATCGGGAAATCGCGCCGTACTTACGATACGATACGCCTCGGAGTGCCTCAGAGGTCTTACAACCATCTGGGCACTCCATGTATGTGTTCCCCTCATTTCTATCATGTACTATTACTCACATAGAAGGACAGTGACATCTAAGTCACTGTCAGGTATGAATCCAGAGGTCTTACAACCATCTGGGCACTCCATTGACATCTAAGTCACTGTCAGGCTCCCGGAAGTTCTCAGGTCGCGCTGCTCCCCCGTCTATTGACAGGTATCCTCGATCACTAAGATCGTTATCCTTTCTCACCATTCGACACTTCTGCAGTCGGAGGCGACACTGCTCGAAGTCCTGGCTCGAATCAGAGTTTTAGAAGCTTACCACGAGAGCTCCGAGTCGGAAGGCACCGGTAGCGAATCCGACGAGGATGACGACGGCGGAAAGCATGTTGACGCTGCTGCCGCTGCCGCCGACGCTGCCGCCGCCGCCAAACAGGCCAGTTTCAAGGTGGGTACTCACTTTATTATATGTGGTGCATGCCTTCCGAGCCCCCACAGGAACTGGTGCGGCAGGCATTTCAGCTCAGGATGGGAGTTCCCAACCTGAAGCCGCTGGTAGTGCCCATGTGGCCCCAAGATGGAGAGGAATCCCCATTGGACGCGGGCACAGGAAAGCCGAACTTGCGCTTTCGGTGGGAGCAGAAGTGGGAGTCCGCTGATAACTACGAAGGTATCAAAATTTTAGCAGCGTATATCAAGAAACACGGCGCAGGACTCGTACCTGGAGCAACGCAAGCCATTCAGACCCTCGGCGAGGCGGACATCAAGCACGAGGTCGTCAAGAAGTTCAAGGCTATCCAGAAGGTCCTGCGTCAGGCGGGCCGCATACCAGATTCCCAGGGACGAAGTACGGTTCCCCTAGAGACGGGTGGAGGGGAGAATGAGCGAGGGGACGTTGGTGGAACCGACAAGGCGAAGAAAGAGGAAAAGATAGATAGCAAGGCAACCTTGGCGAGCCGAGCAAGAGGCGTGCGTAAATGTCTTCGTTAATTACACCCGCAGCTGACTGTTGTTGATTCCATCAGAAACTTCAATTGCGCATCAGGAAACGAGGAGAATTACCTGAGGGCTCGGAATTCCTTCAGGCCAAGTACGACACTGCGTTTAGGGAGCCTCACATGTCGGACGACGAGACCGTGCTTGATGCCGACGGAAACTTCCCTGGGAGATATGTTTCTCGTGCGCCGGCTTGGCGCAGTGCCAAGGTGAGTACTACTAGTTCCGAGGTTCTCTCAGAAGCTGATGCACGGCATCCATCAGCTTACGGAGCTCTATGATACTGTCGACGCTGTCAAAGATCCCAATCCATCGAAGAAGTACATACCTCGTGTGAAAGCACTCGAAAGCGTGGACGTCCCACCGAAGATAGCAAAGGATATCAAGAATCGCGCCCGGCGTTGGATGATTGATCCGGAATGGCTGGCGAAGCCGGAGAACAAGGATTATGATGTCGAGACGAGAATTGTGGACAGTGGTATTGCCTGGGGAGATGCCGAGGACCCGGAGGATAAGGTGGAGAGGCACAAGAGGTTCCGAGAGGAGAAGGATGCTGACAGAGAGAACAAGCGTGCTCGCAAGGCACAGGTGGACAAGACGAAGAAGAACAAGGCGGGAAAGGGTAAGCCGAAGGGTAAGCCGAAGAAGAAGCAGCCTGTCGGGGAGTCTGAGTCGAACACGCTCGCTACTGGTGTTGCCGGACCCTCTAAGGCTACTCGGGGCAAGGAAACTGCTGCGGATGAGTCTGAATCATCAGATGGCCTCGATTACATGTAGAAGGTCAGTTTTATGCTTGCTTCATCATCCGGGACTCACCATGAGTATGATGTCAGTGCTAATTCATATCCTCCTCGTCGAACTCGTCTGGTTCACCCCCGGTCTAAAGAAATGTGTCAGAAGTTTGTACCCCGCATGCAGAAATGTAATAATACGTGATCAAATGAGACTGCAATCCAAATTTCGCGGTGCAGTCGCGTCAACTGTGCCGGTATCAAAGCTAGGGGTGCTTCAATACAGGAGACTGGTATAAGCTCGAAGTCGCCGAGATCACCGGCATACGAGACGTGAATCCCAAGTATTGAGGCACTGAATCAAAGGCAGCATTAGTTCTGTTCCATGTACAGCGCCGTGACAATTCAAAGCTTCATCGAGAAGACGTACTAGAGATCCCATGGAAATGCCGGCAAATTCTCGGCATCTTTGAATCTTCGTATCACTGCGCAGATATGGGGCGCGTTGTCCTGGACCTTGAAGCCTAACAGTGCTGATATCTCCACCGGGTAGCGTCGTGATGAAGCGGTGTCTGTAATGAAAGCATATGAGTCGGCTTTGGTCCTTCTGTTGGCCGTAGATCCATAGCGAATGCCATGTTTTCGAATGTAGGGGAGTGCACGAGCAACCTTGCATGCAGCGAACAGGGTGCCAGCATCCGAAGAAAAGTCGTCAATTAAATGGAGCGCGGGGTACAACTTGCGGCAGTAGTCCAGGGCTAATCGGTAAAGTCGCCCCGTTCCAGGTCCGAGGTAATCACGCAGATCAATCTCTTTGCCTACAATACGCGGCAGCTTGACTGCGTCTAAGAACAATCACAGTCAGTGATACCAGTATGATAAAGAGGGACCATTCACCTGTTGTAGCTTCACTACGATATATTGCTAATTCCGCCATCATCCCGCCACGCTCGCTTCGGCCTTCGGACTTGATGATCTTGTCAACGTATTCGCGTTCCATGGGGTGCGCATTCTCGGGGAGGGAAAGAACATACTCGTAAACCAAGTGACTCTGTACCCAATGGCGGAGCAATGTAAGCTCCATGCGACCCCCGTCGTGCCCATTGACGTGGACCTTTTCGAGCAAGCCATTAAATCTCTCGAAAGCAAAAAGCCACCAGCCGTAGACAGGTCCGAAGAGCTTGATGAAATGGGCAAAGTGCATTGACAGATGATGATTTATTGTCAGATCGGCACCAAGACCTTTGAGCCGCCGGCAGTACTGAGTCAAGAAGTCTTGTCCAATGCGAGCCTGAGACATAGAAATCTTGCGTGAGGCCAGAATACGCACACCAGCGCAGAGTAAGAGTACAACTGAGTAGATATCACGACAACCGCGTGAATGGGCTGGCTTGTACTTCGCATTGGGAGGGATCAGTGGCTCGCTAGCAGGAACCTTGTCATTGCTGTCCTTCCAAGAAGCCCATAGCACAATTGGTGTGATCGTCAGGAGGCGCCGCCACTCATCGGCTTTCTTGAGAGACTGGTTCTCGCCAAGCTACAAGGGTCAGAGTGTATTCAAGCACGCTGTTCTGTTGCATGTGCACGCGACAACGGAACAAACTTACGTTCTTCGGCAAACGTGTGACATGGCTTGGCCAGCGTACGGAGTTGATCGTGTCCTCGAAGCGTTGCTTTGCGGAGTTGCTTCCACCTACCCCGGAGAACATGTAGGCCTTGAATAGAATCTCCATGAACAGGTGTGCAATGATACCTGTACAACAATTGAGAAGCCTAGCCATGACTGAATACTCGCAGCATACCTAGGAATATATTATGCATGAAGTCAAGCACTGTCTTCGAAGCAGGGAGCCAGCCGGAGAGTATATTCATGATTGTCCAGCGCACGCCGTAGTCACGAAGAATTGTGTTCTCACGGCGAGGCCCGACATCTTTGGCACGATAAGCATGTTTGAGCATGGTGTAATCGTCCTTCTCTGTCCAGTCTTCGAATGAGTCAGCGATCAGGTTGCTTTGTGAGAACGCATCAGAAGGCATACTAGAATCATAGCCGGTCAGTTTGTTCACATCGAGAATGTTTGTATCACAATACGGGCATGGATGGAAGTCGTGGGCATGGCCGGCCGTTCCATTCACTTTGCGAGCAGCCGGTGTATCGCAGTTTGCACATACGTAGTCGGCGAACACATCTTGGATTCCCTCCTCATAAACTTCCATCTTGACACCTGCTCAGCAATGGTAAGGCCGGGTGAAACAAGCCCATACATGTGTACTAGTAAGAAGTCGGATAGCACACCATTATGAAGTTGCCTCATCTCCTTGATGCTCGGCTCCAGCGTGTTATTGAGTTGCTGTTGATTCGGCTCATTAGGACCTGGTGTGATGGCTAGACATATCACGTTGAGCTGGAGATAACGCTGATCGCGGGGAAGATTATTGATGGCGATGTAAATTGGTCCGGTGGAATGCGGACGACCATCCAGAAGTCCAAACCTAATCACATTATGTTTGTAGCTTCATCAGCAACAGTAAATGATTAAGAACTTACCAATCGAGGTTCATGGACAATGCTAGCCCATAGCGCTGCTCCGAGAGCTTTGTCTGCTGCCTCTGTGGATCACTAGCGCGGTCGCGAATCGTACCCTCACCATTGACTTCGCGTATAGTCCCAGTATGGAGCTTGTAAAGTAACTCGCCGTCATGGATGTCTTCCATAACAAAGTCATCGTCGTTGTTGCGGCCGGCTTGGAATTTCCGGTAATCGATAAGCGACTTTGCGAAACCCGGCCGCATGAACATTCGGCGAAGGCTTTCTATGATGGACACCTGTGGGCAGATCTTGGTAGCTTCTCGACGCCGCTTGCCCTTCGCATTCAATGAATCTGTGAAAAGTTTTCCAGTACATCCAGCAACAGTACAGTCCGGAGAGTCCAGTGCATTGAGCTCCTGAGGGGTGAGATGTTTCCAGCAGACAGGGCAGATCGCATATTGAATAATCCAGGCATCGGCATCAATTCCGAGACGTCGGCGAGCACTAGCCAAGGTTCGCACAGGGCGCGGAAGCAACGGGAGTTTGCCAGCAGCAAAGAGGAGATCCAGAGATTCATTCAATTGTTGCGTAGCACGATCCCAGGTACAGTTGCCATAGATATTCGCCATGACCGCTTGTAAATACGCCATGCGAACGTAGGACTCCTCCTTGAAGGCCGGAATTGAGATTGAAGGCCGTTCGTTCTCCTCGTCTAGAAAGTCGGGCCAATTACCATGATCCTGAGGACCAGGCACAACAGGCAAAGCAATTGGATGGAAGCCATGGTCATCTTCCTCAGCCTGAGGTTGCTGCCAGTGATCTTCCGGGCTCCGAGAGCAACTCCAAGAGCGACTGCGAGAGCGGTTCCGAGAGGGACTGTGAGAGGGACTGCGAGATAGACTTCGAGAGCGGCTCTGAGATGGATTCCGAGAGTGACTGCGAGGACCTAAGATCCGTAAATACTAGCATATAGTCACTCTAAACAGAAGAAATGGCAATGTTGCACTTACCTGCACCCGTCTGGTGAGCCTGAGGAGCTTGTTGAACTGAAGGCACAACCGGGGGGTATTTCTTCAGGTGCGCAATCCGAGTTTGCCTGGTCTGGTATTGAGGTCCGTGATGTATACTACAACGAGCACAGTTGCATTGAACCCGGATTTCTGGAGCCATGACAATAGCAATAAATTCAGAGACAAGGGGGCCCGGGTCTAGCAGCACACATATAGCGACAGGGCTCGATGGTGAGGGTAACGAGGAGAGAGTCGCCAGAGGCGGCGCTAACCGCGAGCAGCTGCACTGAACGCGCCTGCAGCAACGCGCGCGCCGCGTCGAGTCAGGTGCCGGGAAAATCGCTAAGTCCGTCTGCTGACACAATGTTAGAAACATATTTATTTTCCTGGATTATGCACAAGGCAAATGTTGGGACAATTCGAGCGTCGTGATAATGCAAGAACATCTACGAATAATTTCAAATCCTCTCATCATATCCCCCGGAAGGAATCTTGCGTTTTGTGCTGTGGATTTATCCTCCAGCCAACCAGAGCTCGTCCTTGTTCACGCGGTGACACGGCGCATGTGAGCACAGCACCGCTTCCTAAGTGCAGGAGCTCTGAGCTCTCGGGGAGGCACGAAAAATATATATTTTTGTGCCGAGATTGGTCTGGACTAGTTCGAGGCTTTCTCCTAGTCCTGGGGTGGGAAAGTTGGATTCCGGCGACCGATTCTTCGCAATTCGGAAGAAGCGGGACGGGCGTGATCTCAAGGTCTCAAGCGGCGCGCAGGAAGTGTTCCGCGCGCGGGAGTTGTTCCGAGTGGCGACGCGTCTGCAGGTCCGCGGAGAGGCGGGGGCGATGCAGCGAAGTCGCGCGCGAACGCAGAGGGCTTGAGATCGGAAAAGCCGGAATCCAGCTCGAGCGTGAAGCGGGGCGAGGCGTTGTATACACGACTAACCACCCAAGGGCGCGCAGCCCACAACAGTCGTGGAGCAACGGTTGCCGCGACTCCCCAGCCGGGGATGAGCGCACGCAGACGGGAAAGGAAAAAAAAAAAACCCTAACGGCATGCGATTGGACAAACGAAAACGACGCAGTGATACAGTACGGTTGGACACAGCAGGGGACAGCATGATTACAGACGATACTTCTTCTTGAACGAGGACATGGAGTCCGTAGCTAGCAGCAAACGAGAGCGATCAAAGGATTTAGATATGAACAAAGGCAGAATAGACTCGATTTTTCTCCAGTACTCCAGAAAGGCCCGCGACTTCCACCCCCCTTGCACGGCGACAATGTCTGGATTGGTCCCGCGCAGGAGCAACTCGGTCGCGCCCCCTATGCGGAAGCAGTGCCCAGTCAGCTCGCCCAGGTCTGCGGCCCGCCAGACGGCGTTGCACCTGTCTATGAACCAGCCGCGGGTCATGGGGGACCACCCGTCTACACCCGAGGATTCGAAGGCGAAGAAGGGTGCAAAAGTGGGGACCCCAGCGTTTGCGCGCAGGTGATGTCGTAACGCGAGGACGGCGGACGTGGGGTCATTGTGTTCTGTGGCTACGACACTGGCACCGAGGTGTTTGGTGGTTTTTGTCCAGGGGATGTGGAAGACAGCGAATTCGCCTCCGTCGGGCAGCGTCTTGTAGCGGATGGTGGCCGACCGGGCCACATGCCTCTCGGGGTTGAATGCACCAGCCGACGGGATCACCAGTTCGCCTAGCCTGTGAGGAAGGATGGTCAGCCACGAACACAAGACAGTGTGGGAGGCCGGACGCGCACCGGCGGCAGCACCAGAACGCGGTGCAAGCTACAGCATACACGGCCGCATCGAAGGAATTGCTCAAGTTGAGACCCTTTCGCAATGCGAAAAGGTGCTCGATGGTCACCGGTGAACGCTTTGGCTTGCCTGACGGGGCCGTTTTGGACACGCTGAACAGACGACACGTAGCATCCGGTCGCCGTTCCACGGCGCGCCGTTGATCGTATGCCAGAAACTTAGGCCGGCGATCCAGTTGTCAACAGTGGTGCGGGCAACAGATCCCGCCCACTTTGCAACGAAGGCAGCGATTAACGGTTCGGGCGCGGGCATGCGAAGATTTTCGGGCACTCCGCTGCAGTCGCAGAACTGCGTGAACCGCAGAAGTCCGGCGCCGTAGTTTTTTCGCGTGTTTGGTTCGAGAGACGCGAGCATAGTGTTGAAGAGGTGGACCGAGGCGGTGACGAGATGTGTCTTGTGGCTGTTTCCCGGAAGTGTATGGCGTACGGGGTGGTCCAGAGAGCGAGTCGGTTTTGGGCGAGGACATGCGGACGCAGCAGGGAAGGGACGATGATGTTTTGTTTTCCGGGTTTTCGCGGTTTTCGTCTTGCCAAGGTTCGCGACGAAGACGCGCTCTGGCTGGAAACACCCCGCCAGCAGATGGCGCCTTCCCCTGGGTTGACGCGCTCGCACCTGCGGGGCAGACGTACGAGAGGATTCAGGCATGGTCAAATACTTGGTTAGCTCCTCAGGGAGGGTGAAAAGGTCAGAAGGGAGACGGGAGAGAGCCACCGGTTCGCCGCGAGACACCGGGTCGGCTAGGTTGTCCTTGGTATGGACGTATCGTAAGCAGAACAAAAGTTGCACGACATGCTGATAACTTCTGTCCTTCGAATGGAATCGTTCACCTGGAAGTTGCGGCTGCGGCCGCGAGAGAGAGCTCCGACTACGCCTGATTGTCGCCACGAACCAGGACGTTGGCGTCCTTGTAACCGCGTGCCTCGATGCATCGAACAACAAGCTCAACCGCCACCATTTCAGCCCACCCGATGTCCCTCCCTTCGCACTTCCAGCCATCACGCAATCTCCAAGCGTCCCACTGGCCGTCAAGGATGACTCCTATGCCCCAAGACGTGGAGGCGTCGACCCAAATTCCGAGGTCTCGGAGCGGGCCTCTCGGGAGGAGAGAGCGTGTGACGCCGGGTACTTCAAGGGTGTGGTGCCACCAGCGCATGTCGGAAATGCATGACTTTGGTGGGTATCTCGCGGCGTAGGCATTTGGGAACGATGCGATGAACGAGCATAGGTTCGGGAGAAATGATCGACCTCTCGGGTACACGAATGTGATGTGCGACAAAGTTCCATTGATCGACATGGCTTCTTTTTGTGATACTCGTCCTCCATCCACGGCGCGCAGGAAGCCTTCGAGCTTCGCAAGATACTTGAGTCTCTTCGCCTCCAGAAGGGAGACTGTCTTGTGCTCTATGTCCCAGGTGAACCCCACATAAACGGCGGTGGAGGCGTACGGCGAGCATTTTGTTGGATGCCAAGGTACTCCGAGAGGCTCCGTGATTCGGAAGATGTCTTCGAGATCTCGACTGTAGATGTATGCGTTGGGGCCGCCACCGACGGGTTCGCGGAATTGGATAAGATCGTCTACCCACTTCTTGGACGGCCGGACGTCTTTCGCTTCGAGGATGGCTACAATAGCGTCCATCGGTTCGCCTTGGACACCCGTGCCTGACGCTACCCCAAATGGCAAGACGTGATCGAGGAAGAAGTGTGCTTCGCACCGAATTACGATGAATTTTTTGTGTGCGGGAAGGATGGGAACGGTACGGAATGCTGACTCGACATCTAGGGTAGCGGCTTGCGTGCCGGGCATTGCATTTGCGATCTGTGGGTTCAAGGGACAAACGCGCGTAAGCGCTTGTTATTCCCCCCTCTTCCTTCCCCCCGATCCTTGTTCGGGAGGTCTGGAGTGAATGCGAAACCATACAAACGGTCGCGACGGTCGCGACTTCGAGCGCACACGAACGGTCGTGGCCTCTCACGGAAAAGAAGAAGAAAGAACGCGAACACTCGCGAGACACTAGCTCGCGATACGATCGCGGCAGGAAGGTGGTTGGACGCACGCGCGCCCATCCGCCCTTCAAACGTGCGACGGGACACGCGTCCCGAAGCGAACGACGGATGCACGAGAGAAGATGATTTGGACTCACAATGTCTGCCACTTCGGCTGCTGTTCCCCATTTCGTAGGGAAGTTGTCAGAGTCAATTTGGTCGTTGACAGAGATGCCCCTCTCGCCTCGGTATGAGCAGTTTTGAACGAGTCTGAATTTTCCTGCTGACCCCGCCTTCTCGACGACGGACAGGGGCAAGGTGACGAAATGCGATTCAAGAATATGTTCGGCTTGTTCTTGTGTGTATGGGCCCGTCATTCGACCGAGGGCGACTTGTTCGGATATGTAAGTTTTTATGAAATCGATGTTCTCGGTGCTGGATGAGTGGTTGGCTGGTGCAAAAGTTCGAGGAAGGGAATCGAAGTCGCCTATCGGGAAACCGTATCGAAGTCTGTGAACAAGATGTGGAAACTGCCCTTGGAGTCCAAACTCCACCAGCGCGCGCTCGAAGGCGTCGGCGCGGTATGGCGTTATGATGCGATCACGCTCGGATGCACCTCTTAGCACCGGCGTGATGGTCGGTGGCGCCACAGTACGAACAGGCGTGTCCGGCGTTGCCGGGGCAGAACTTCCCCTTGCACGGTGTGTTGCCGCTGAGGTTCCACCCGACGCAGAGTTCCTTGCGGGAAGTCGCAGCGAGGAGCTTGTTGTTGGACCACGTGCTGTGGACAGGCTTTCCACTGGGGAGTGTGGTCTTGCCGCAGTCACGCGCACCGTGCCCGCCCTGAGCGCAGATGAGGCAGAGACGGTCACCGGACGTCGCTTGCGTTCTGCCTTGCCGAAAGGACCCTCCTCCCGAGACGCTTTCTGCGGAGGAACGGCGGGAGTCGCTGGGCGCACGTCTAGCTTCCTGGCGATACTGCTGGATGGCGGCTTGCGTCCTCGCTGCGGTCTCCTCGCGGATGACCATGAGCTGTACATCCCGGAATCTGTTTGCGTACTCGAGCGACCCGACAGCGAATGCGTTATTCGTATTGAAATACGTGCAACGTACTTCAATGTCGAATTGGAGGATCGCAGCGAAGATGTCCTTGAAGTCCAGAAGCTCGCACAGCCACTGGTGGTGTTCTGCGAAACGGGCGCAGATCGTGTTGTCGCAGACGGAAGTGATGATGATCTTGAAGTTCGTCCAAGCGTCGCGCCAGTCTTCTGCCCGCAGGGTCTTTTCGTTCGGCCATGCCTGACGTCGAGAATTTCACGCTTGGCGCCGTCGCGGTCGTGCAGCTTTCGCATTTTCACCTTTTCGGGCATGGTGTTCATCTCCTTGATGGCTTGCGACGTGCACAGCGACAGTGGCAGGTGAAAGCCGTTGGCCAGGACGTGAGTGAGCTGCGGGTGCGGGCTGTTGGACTGCTTGAAGAAGTTGTTCTTCTGCTCCCCTGTCTGCGTGAATACAGGCTGCTTCAGTGAGGTGGCAGCGAGGTGGGAGGAAGACTTCGCCGAGGTCTCCGCCGGAGTGGAGAACATGGCGAATGCCTGCTTCCTCGACTCCGGGGTGAGGTCGAGAATGCGCTCGATTACCCGGAGTTCTTGCGGGGAGTGCGACTGCTTCGGTGTCTGCGGATCGCCCTTGCTGTGGTCCTCGACGTCCTTGCGAGGCCCGCGAGGTAGCTGCTCTTCGCCATAGATCTCATCGAAGTCTGACTGCGGTGTGCTGGCTTTTCTTTTCCCTTTTCCGAAGCTTGGCGTCACTGGCGGCACGTGGTGTTGAAGTTCAGCTACAACGGACCGGCTGCAAAGTAGCAGTATCTGCGAGTAGGAGAACGTAACCTCAGTCAACCGGTATGGGAAGAACTAAATGTATTGTAATACCTGCGAGTAGGAGAACGTACTACAGGTATGTGAGTAAACAATATAGTACAGACTAGAGGAAGGGACTTACACCTCAGTCAACCGGTATGGGAAGAACTGAGGTGCAGTCTGATGGGGATCAGGTATATATACTGCTACATCAGGGCAGGCTCCTGAGTCCGAATTGAGTCTGAACCTTGTAAGGAAATAATCGAATAGAAAGGAAAATAGACCATACGACTGATATAGTCGATACCGAGATAGAATCTCAACACTCCCACTCGACTAGGAAGTCGGTAGAGAGAGACCCATCCTCCCACGGAAGTCGGCGTGCTTCTCAAAAGTCAATGGCTTTGTGAGAATGTCGGCGATCTGTTCGTTGGTGTTGACATAGTACAGTTTGGCATGGCCAGCGTCGAGAAACTCGCGAATGAAATGGAATCGAATGTCAACATGTTTGGTGCGGCGATCATGAGCAGGATTAATAGCGAGGAAGATACTGCCGTTGTTATCAGCGCACATGGGAGTAGGCTGAGAGTTGTCGAAACCTAGTTCGCGCTGGAACTGTCGCAACCAAGCAACTTGGCGTGATGAGTCAGATAACGCCATGTACTCTGCCTCAGTTGAGGACAGAGCCACAGTCTTCTGTCTGCGCGAAACCCATGAGACCGCTGCATCTGCCAAGAAGTGGACGTAACCGGTGGTGGAGTGACGATCATCCTTGTTCTCTGCCCAGTCAGAATCCGAGTACCCAATGAGGCCTGACCTGCTGGCACCTTGATAGACGATCTGCAGGGAACGAGTGCCATTGAGGTAACGAAGAATGTGCATTGCCGCCTTCAGATGTTCAGAGGTCGGATGTGCACTGTACTGCGAGAGACGAGTGACGGCGTAGGAAATGTCCGGACGAGTGCCAAGAGTGATGTAGAGGAGGGTACCGATGAGACTTTGATACTTGGTGCGAAGGGCGAAGTCGATAGGAAGTGCCGGGTCTGCCTTGACGAGGACGGTACCTGCGGCAAGAGGTGTGCGAACGGGGGAGGCATCTAGCATCTGGAAAGTCCCAAGGGCCTCCTCGATGTATGACTCCTGGTCTATCGCAATTGTCTGCTGAGCTCTGTCGCGTGTGATGCGCATACCAAGGAAGTTCTGAACCGGCCCAAGATCACGCATCTGGTATTCCTCCTGGAGTTTCTCCTTGATGAACTTGATCTGAGCGGGATCAGAGCCCATGGGGAGAAGGTCGTCGACGTAGAGAATGATGATCAAATCAGAGTCCCCCACACGTTGACGATAAACGTAAACCCCAGCATCGGAATCCGTCCGAGTAAAACCCAAGTCCAGTAGAGTCTGGTGAATCTTGTGGTTCCATGTACGCGAAGCCTGTTTCAACCCGTAGATAGCCTTCCAGAGGCGGCAAACTTTGCCCTCCTGGCCAGGCACCACAAACCCCTCCGGTTGTTCCATGTAAATTTCCTCATCGAGGACCCCATAAAGGAACGCAGTTTTGACGTCTAAGGCCTCAATATCCCAGTCCTCAAGCGCGGCATGAGCAAGAAGATAGCGGATGGATTCAAATCGAGCAACGGGAGAGAATGTCTCGTCATAGTCGATCCCCTGTACCTGTGTAAACCCTTTGGCAACCAGCCGAGCCTTGTGACGGCCGTCAGCCTTGTAGGTAAAAACCCACTTTGACTTGACAGCTTTGCGTCCAGGCGGTAAGTTGACCAGTGTCCAGGTCCCATTGTCCTCGTGCGACTGCAGCTCGTCATGCATGGCAGCCTCCCACTCGTCGCGATCCGGGAGACTAAGAGCCTCAGAGTAGGAGCGAGGATCGTGGGTGGTAGATTGGATCAGCAGATTCTGTATCACCTCGATGTCAACGCTGTCGTCATTGTCCTGGAGGTCCCGCTCGATTGCAACCGGAGTACGGTCGCCATAGACATTGTCTGGTGGGAGATTCCGGTTTGTACCGGCACCAACACGTCGCGGACGCGCAATCGGGGCAGGGGCAGGGGCACGAGGTGGTCGAACAACACGAGGTGCAGCAGGAGCCGGATGATCAGGTGGATCAGCTCCCACTGGTTGAGGAATCACTGGGAAGGGGACCGGTGCAGGATTGGGGATAGGCGCAGCAAGAGGTACCGCTGCGACAGGAGGTGGAATGTCGTCGTCGTCATCATCATCCAGTAGACCGGGGAGGTCGTCGATCGGCGGCAGGGCCGGAGCGACAGGTGCTGGAGGAGGCACCAATGGTATGTCAGAAGGTTTGTTGGGGAAGGACGTCTCATCGAATACAACATCGCGCGACAGCACAATGGATCGCGTAGACTTGTCCCAGAACCGGTAGCCCTTGGATCCAGGTTCGTAACCAACAAAGATCATGGGCCGTGCCTTCTCAGCGAGTTTGCCCTGGCGACGCTCTTTCTGGATGTGGACATAAGCCAGACAACCAAAGACTCGAAGATAGGAAACATCGGGAATGGTACTGTTCCAAAGTTCGATAGGCGTCCTCCATTTGACGCGACGAAGCGGTTGGCGGTTGTAGATGTGGTTAGCGGCTTCAACGGCCAGCTTCCAGAACCCAGAGGACAAGCCAGCACCTGACGCATAGCCTCAGCCTTGGAGACAATAGTCTGCTGCCACCGTTCTGCCCGACCATTCTGCTGTGGAGACATTGGAATGGATGCCTCACGCTCGATGCCATGCTCGCGCAAGTAGGCAGAGAACTCGTGTCCCATAAACTCGCCTCCTCGATCTGAACGGAAACGTCGCAACTTCGTGTTGAGTTGCGTCTCGCCCCAGGCCTTGTACGATTTGAAGCAGTCGAGTGTATCGGACTTGCTTTTGATGAAGTACATGACACCGTAGGAGGAGTAGTCGTCGAGGAATGTGACCGTGTATTTGAATCCATCAATGGAGAGTGAGGGAAACTCATCAAGATCCGAGTGAATCAGCTCGAATGGCGCCTTCGCACGAGAGGGAGAGGCTGGGAAAGGCAGACGATGTGATTTGCCAAGTGCGCAACCCTCGCAGGGCGCTGTAGACGGAGGGATTGGAATAGTATCCAATATCCCTTTGGTGTGACGCGGAAGTTGCTCGATGGCCTTCTTTCCTGCGTGACCCAATCGTTTGTGCCAGATGTCGTATGTGGTTGGCGCCACAGATAGGACGGGAACCTCGATATCGGGTTTCTTGCGGTAAATACCTGCAGAGAACCAGAAGAGGCCATTGTCGCTAGGCATAGTGTGAGCCGTAACGATGTGATGAGATGAGGTGTCGACACCCGAATACATGCGTAGGGTAGTGCCAACTGCAGTGTAGTGGCCGCCCTTCTGCAGAATGATGCGTGGTGCGAAGTACCGAGTGGTAGCCTCAGGTACGTAGAGGACGTCCTGGAGCGTGAGATTGACTTCACGCCCATCGCCATTGATGTGTCGAAGAGAAACAACTCCCCTCCCCTTGATGGCGATGTGGTGTGATTTACCAGCAAGATGCGCCTTGCCAGGTATCGCAAATGGGCGATACTGACTGAAGTCGGAGAGGATGTTGGTGATGTGGGCGGTGCAGCCAGAGTCGATCATCCACCGAGTCGAAGAGTCAGACACAGAGTACAAGGAAACATTGATGGCATTGCCCGACGACGACGACGAAGATACATCAGGGAGTTCTATGACGCGAATAGACTGCACGGTCTCCACCGGTGCAGCCTCGACAACCGCGGCCTTTGTCTCCTTGGCCTTTCCCTTCCCCCACCCAGGCGGACGTTTACCATCCGGCCAATGCTGCTCGGTGGTATGAGTCACTGCGTTTAAGGCCCATGTTTTGTCAGCGCGCCTACGTGTGAAGAGGAAGCAGATACTCACCTGTACTCACTCGTAGTATACTCCGTGTAATATATCTTGTGAGTACCTTGATGTCTCGTAGCGCAAGCCCAAGTAGACGTAGCTGGTTGATTCATGGACTCGGCGCAGTGAGTATTCATGAGCACAGGTGAGCTTACGTGTGTAGACCAATATGGGAATTCTTCACGTGGTCGCTATGCGCGCCTACCTCGGTGCGCGCCCGCGTCGCCGCATGGCCCTGCCACTTCGTCTACACGTTCTCAGACCGATCTGCGACGCTGAGCGCAGGTTGTCTTGGACTTGTATGTATTTTCGTGAATATATGCGGTTTACTTTTCTCTGGTCTGAACCTCAACCACCACCTCCGCAACATCACCTCCCACCATGCCTCTCCCGGTCATGAACTTGCTGGATAAGCAACGGGTGAGTCCATATCATTAATTTGTATCCTCGAGTCTCCTGCTGATGCTAGCATGTCCAGCGCAAGCATGAGCAGGAGAAAATCCCGTGTGACTGTAAGAAATGCAACGGGCAGATGCAACCACGCTATGTACAGCGCTCGCATCACAAGAGCACCCCACGCCGCGCGCCTTCAGGTGAGGAAACCGAGGGCGTGAAACTCACCGATTCAAACATTTTCAAGAGGATAGCCAAGAAGATTCGGCTCAGCCCTACACCAAAGCCGCCCCTTCATCTACATCTAGTGTACCGGCGCTGGCCCTTCCTATCTCACCACTGGCACAGTCATTAATTCCCCTGAGCCCGCGTCTCACTGGCAGTCCCAGCGACAACACCCCGAGCCCATATTTCGGTCCCAGCGACAACGCCCCGGCGAGTCCCCCGCCTAATTTCGACACAGGCAGGACATCACCAATCACTGGCGGCCTTGCTGGCCTCACACTGACAGGCCCCAATGCTGCCGCGGCGGAAGCCTTCAATCCCCCAAGTCCACCTCCTCCACAGCCTGAGCATGTCTCCCCGGGGCCATCTGGCATGGAGGACGACATGGGATACGAGCGATCTCCCTCGCATCGTTCGCTCTCCTACGAGGACCTCGCAGATTGCGCCACGGCTGAGCCCACGGCTCCGCCTTCCAGATTGCTTTCTGAGCCTCGGGCTCAGGAAGACAAGGACATTGCCGATACAGCTTCGCGTGCCCCTTCTGGCGAAGAAGGCCCTGCGCCCGATGCGGCACATCAGCCTCGAGCAGGCGAAGAACACCCTCTTGCTCCCCACGTGGTGTGTGCTCCTCCAAGCATTCCCATGGATATGCCCCCTCCCGTGCGCGACCTTCTAGACGACTCCAGTGATATCTGGTATTGGCGTGTACTCATGCTGTTGTGCACATGGTTGCATCTACACTACCATACCCCCTACCGTGCATGCGCATTGATCCTCCAGGTCATGCGGCTGATTTTCGTTACTCTGGGGCTGTTAACGTGCGACTCCGATGCCCCGGTCACTCTGCATACCGCGATCCAACGTCTGCAGCTCCGCGACAACTTTCAGATCAAAGCCATGTGCGTAGCCTGTTCCCGTATGTACGACAACAATCCCGAAGCCAATCCACTGTGTACGACATGCAAAACCCCACTCTTCAAGTCTACCCTAGTCGGCGAACAGTTGGAAGCCGCGCAAAATGCAGTCCCTCCATCTGACAACCCCACCAAGGTCCCCTCTCGCGCCAATGCCAAGACAGCTGTTCCGCAACTGCAGACACCATATTCTGTCCTATCCACGCAGCTCCCAGACTATGTAAGCCGTCTTGAAACGTCGCTGGACGCCTGGCGTCATAAGGACCCGACTCCACCTGGACAGCTGCGAAGTATCCAGGACGGCAATCTCTGGAAGACATTACCAGGCCCCGATGGACAATTGTTCTTCGACAATCGGCCAGATCGTGAAGATCCCAGTGAGCTCCGTATTGGCGTCACCTTAGGTTTCGATGGGTAGGTCCAAGTCCAGACTCATTACATCTATGCATGTCTACTAAACTGTCTCAGTTTCGGCTATCAACGCAGCCAATTTGCAGGAAAGCACAGCACGGGAGTACTCTCAAACGTGCTAGCCAACCTCGAGACTCACGAAAAGTACACCGGTTCCCACTCACTTCCATGAGTCACGGATGTCGCACTGATGTTCTTGCAGATATCAATCCCGCAATCTGATTCTCTGTGGCCTCACACCAGGGCCGAAGGAGCTCACAGCTGACGAACTACAGCATTTCATGAAGGAGTATATTACTGATCTTCTGCAGCTCTATAACGAGGGCATTATATTGAAGACCCCGCTTTTCCCGCAAGGTGCGTCTTTTAACTTTGATATCCTTTACAGTCATCTGAACGCTGAGTATCAGGCCGGCGGGTTCGGGTAATATTGCTTGCAGTATGCTGTGATCATCCAGCGCTCTGCCGGATGGCAGGATTTGGTGACCACAATACCAAGGAGGGATTTTGCTCCCGTTGTAAGATCAAGCATGCAGATCTAAAAACGGAGGCTGGCATGACAATAGGCGGTATGTGCCTTGGTGAATCATGGTTCGTACATGTACTGATCATGTTTTAGCATTTCCTCTGCGCGACGGTGACGAGCATCGGCGTCTTGGCCAGGAGTACTTGCAGCAAGCCGACACACAAGCACGGGAAAGTTTCTTCAAGCAGCATTCAACGCGGTACACGGAACTATCCCGCCTTCCATATTTTGATGCAGTTCGCATGACTGTGATTGATCCCATGCACAACATCTTACTCGGTACATTTTGCTGCACTTCTCTGTTTGTTTACTCATGTAATCTATGACAGGTATCGTGAAAACGCAATGGCTAGATGCCTGGATTCACGAGAATGCCTTTCGCGGGCGCACCAGTAAGGTCCCTCGTGAACTTGATCAAATTCACGAGTATCTCAAAACGGTACATGTCCACAATTACGAGACTGAGGCGTACACTAACCATTCTGAACTGCAGTTTGAAATGCCACGATGGGTTGCGCGACTGCCCAAAGACGTTGGATATCCCGCCGGCGGCTCCCTGACGGCTGACGAGTGGAAAGGCATGGCCTTGAACTATTGTCCAGCCATCGTATGTTCAATGTCCATCCTGATTCTCACAACTCTCATCAGTCTCTAGGTTCCACTCATATGGGACGAATGGCAGCCTTTGGCTGAGGAGGCACACAAAAGAAGATGAAAACGTGGCAGAAGAAAGAGAAAGCACGCCTCAGGCGTATTGCGATGGGAAAGCGACGCGCGGATGATGGTGATGAGCCTGCCGCCCCCAAGCCGAAGCCGCGGATGCATGCACAGGATGCAGACAACTTCCTGTCACTTGCATCTGCCCTCAAGATCATTCTCGCACGTTCTATTGATAGAGCTGACCTTCCTCGCGCGCGACAGCTCTTACAGGACTATCTCCTCGGTTTTATAAAGGTAGAGTGCATCTTCATTGTGATCTCTGAGTCTCGGCACTAATATGAGTCAGATACATCCCACGCATGTGAAACCAAACTTCCATTTTGTGACTCACATATTCGAGCAGATTGAGGACTACGGGCCTGTTTACGGATTCTGGACGTTCCTTACGGAGCGTCTGAACAAGGTCCTCAAAAGCTACGCAACAAACAATCACGATGGCGGAGAACTCGAAGTCACATTCTTCCGTGCCTTCTCGCGTGAGGTGCGACTGCGGCGTCTTGTAAGTTTCCTGATGCTTCTCACATTTCCATTGCTCATGCTTCTCACATATCAGCTGAATGAGCTGGCATCGTTTGATGTCTCTGCAGACCTCACGGACCAGTCCAACACAACATCCGGTGATCAAACCGCAGCACAGATTGCACGCTTGCTTTTGAAAACAGACAGTGACCAGCGTGGCACGGTGGCGGCGCTGGCTCATCCCATAGCAGAGCTGGAGCATGACTGTACGTTAGTACCCCCTCAATCTTGTTATCATACTCATTCTGCCATGAAAGTATCATCCCGCTTCTCGCTCGATGCCGGTGCCCTCCATAGCCTCGCGCGCGAGCGCCAGCATCATCTACTTGCATTTTACACACGCAAGTACCCTCTGGCACCTATCGTAGATATCACAGCCTCCGCGCGGCCACCAAACGCACACTTCCTTAACGTCAACATACGTGTGCACAACTACGTAGTGCTTGATGGGCGGCGCATTTTCCCTTCGCGCGGAGCTGGGAAATATGCCCCAGATTCTATTATTCAGGCTAACTTCGCAAACATGCGATACGTTGGCGAGATCTTTCAAATTCTAACTCATGTTCAGCCAGGCACTCCTGGTGGCCCCAATCATATCCTGTACGTGCGCTGGTTCAGCCGCCTCACAGATGTCGATACAAGTATTTGGGATCCATAGTCAGTATAATGTGTGGTTATATTAACAGACGAGGGAGCTAACAAATGATACTACAGCCCCGAGCTCGAGATCGGGTTTTGGCTACACAAATCCTATCTCAATCCCTCGCAATCGGGCCCTCCCGCATTTATTCCCATATCTGATGTTGTCTCTCAGGCTTGTCGTATTGGAATCAAGCTCAACTCAGTGCGACGCAACGATGCCGACTCGGACATTGAGGACGACATCCCTGAGGCAAGTGTACCACTCCGGACTGTTTGGATGACAACTGGGCTCTCCAGGGTACGTTTGTTGCTTAATATCAACTTATTGTATTAACATTACCACATAGGATGTCTGTGTCGTGTAGCTGGTGCGACAACGACCTGGCACCTTTACCCGTCCATCACTATCACTTGAATCTGAAGATGCCCGGCCCTCCCGATACCAATACTCACCCGGAAGCCTCTGCGGCCCTCCTGTGCAGCCCCGTCCGCTCTCAAACAGTGTTGTTGAACAGCATTGTTCAAAGACGACCAGGGTTGAAGATTTTCTGATTCAAAGCCCACGATTTCTTGGACGACACACGTGGAGAGCAACAGTTTATTCGGGATTCATCATTATAACTCGTACAGCTTCTGCAGGGAAGCGACGCGACACAGCACAGGAACACACAAAAACATGAATGGCTACCACAAGTAGGGAACAAGGCAAACAATCTCATCAAGTCGAGGAACCTGCATTGTCACCTCCACCGGGTGCATCTTCACCTCCACCGGGCGCTGCGTCTTCACCTTCGCCGGGCACACGATCTTCTTCGCTGCCAGATTCGTCCGTCGGGTCATCAGAAAAGCCGGTAGGGTTGTTCTTGTACAGGCTGATATCACCGAGCTGATCCTGATTGTTCCGCATCCATTTGGCACTGACAGCACAGGAATAAACCTGTGTCTTCGGGGCATCGTTCCGCGGGCGGTTCAGGTTGATCCGTTTGTACCGATCCATGGTAGGATTTTTGCTCTTCTTGCGTGCAGCAATAATGAGGCTGTCTAGGCGGGTGTACATTTCGCAGACCTAATTGCCAAGTTTCATCAAGTACCACTCAATCCGTGGGCTGCAACGTACCTTGGTAGAACGCCATGCGAGCTGGCGACGCTCCAATACTTTGGTCGCGGCACTGATTTCTTCAATAGTGAGGTTGGCTTGTTCCTCGAGCAGCTTCCGGCGTGCGTCCTGGGCTTCTTCATCATCACTCCAGGAGCTGACTTGCTCACTCATCCAGTCCGTCTCCAGGAACGGGGAGGGGTCGATGCCATATTTCTTAATGTATTTGCCCACCTGCTTCTCGCGAAGTGCCTTGAGCTGATCCAGGTACCATCAATCTCGTAGTGCAAAACTGGACAATCTACTATCATACCTGCTGGCGACGACGCCGGTGCTTGTTCTTTGCACGATAAACAAGTGCACGGCCCTTCTTTGTAGCATCGACCGACGCAAGGTATGCTTTGCGCCAGGCACGAAACTTCGCCTTCGCAAACTCAACAAGGTCGCGGCGCGTGAACTGAATATCGGGCTTCGATATGGAACGGGTATCGGGATTCTGGACTCCGAGGCTTTGGTGAGTGTTGAATCACGAGAGGAATACTTCACTTACCATCTGGGTAGCATATACAATGTCTGCGGCGCGTTGGATCACGGCGTCGTTCCCTGGATCATTCACGGTACCCTTGAAATCAAACTTCATCTTTGGCGGCTCTCCTGGCTCGCCTCCTTCGCCTATGTCGCCCCCTTCACCTCCTTCATCCGAATTGGTGTCAGAATCATCGCCTCCCTTGTCCAGAGGGAACGGGTTGCGAGTGAGCCCGGTAAGGTCCTGTATGATGCGTTTAACGCTCGCCTGAAATTTTCGGTTTGTTAGAACACACAGGACTGCATATATGCGTGCACCTACCTTGAGCTCGCCTTGTACAGTACGTTGATCCGCCGTTAGCTCATTGTATGGTACGCTAAGAAGTCGGTCGCTTGGCGCGGTATGTTTGCTGTGCTTGGCGCGTTTTTTTGCAGGCCGATTCTCGCCTTCGTCGTCGGCGTCCGCAGCCACCTCCTCCTCCTCAGCACGCCGGCGATCGCGCTTCAGTGATTCAAGGTCCGCTTGTATATTCTCGAGTCTGGTGGCAAGGGCACCCGATGGCTCTATGACCGGCTCCTGGGCTCCCGGTAGAGTGGGTCCACTAGCCAGGATTTCGAGATACTGACGGAACATGTTTAGATCCGGAGGGGGAGCCTGCGGGAAGCTGGCCTGGTGATCAGCAACAAACTGCTGGTACCTCCGGAAATAATCCATGGCCTGGGCTTGGGGGGTGGGGGGTGCATCAAAGACAATGTTAATCGACATTTTGGTGGGATTGTGGGTGGGTGGGATGGAGGGGCGAGGCGGCGTGGCGTGGCTGTATGCGCCTGTCAGGCTGGACGTGTAGGTCACGGGATCGTTTCGATTATTATTATCATTTTATTATTACGATTTTATGCAATGTTATCTATCTTATCCGGGTGTATGCAGCGGTGTGCGTATATGAGGCGACAGTGCGTAGCCTCATGTACGCAGGGTCGTGCTTCGGCGCGTGTGCGCCGACTCGACGACATAAGCATTGCTCGTGTATGTACAAGTAGACTACGGATGAGCATCTCTCGTGTAGGCAAAGGTGTCTACATGAGACTTTTCTGTAGTTATTTATGTACACATACATGGCTAACATGTCGGAGAACAAAGCTTAGTGTACCTGAGTTTAATTCACTGCTTCTTGGCTACACACAGCTCGAAAGACACGGGCGTTAAACCAGTGAGTCGTCCTGCCACACTTCTCGCACTTCCTCTGGGGAAGCGGAGTGGTGGTCGAGACGCGGGCGAGAGAGGCGCTCTGCGACTTGCGAAGCGACTCCTCCTCGATGATCTTCGGAATGACGTCGGACGGCTTGAGTGTAGCCAGGGCAACGGTGGCGATGATGGTGGAGCCGATGGTGGAGTAGGACGAGGGGAGAGCGCGAAGGATGGCGAAGGCGGCGAACTGGTCGCTGATGGCAATGCCAGCGTTAGTGACCGCAGTGCGCGCCTGCTCGATCTTTGAGATCTGAGGGCGGAGAGGCTCAGTGTCGACCATCTTGGTGTCGAACATCTCCTCGAATGCCACAAAGGCCCCCACTGCTCCCGGCTTTCCAAAGTCATCCTTCAACAGCTTCCAAACATCCGCGGAGCTCGTGCGGTCCCCAACGTAGTGTTTGTAGTCTGCACCTAGGTAGACCTCGATCATCCCCAATGCCTTGTCGTTTTTCTCGTCCCAGGCAGCTATCTCAGCATCACCAGTGGCAGGACGGGCCATGGCAATGGCGGGATTGGTCCCGACAGCATTGCCCTGGACAATCACCCACGTGCCCTGCATGCGAAAGGCGCCGCGAAGGGCAGTGGACCAGGCGAGGTAGTTAGAACCGTCGAAGGTGGGAATGGCGGAGGCGGGGATGCGAGTTGGATCTGACATGACTAGAAGAAGGTGAACGGATAGGTGTCGGGTTGGAGTAGGTATGCACGGTCGGCGGCTTCCTCTTTCAGGCGATCGTGTAGGAGATCAGAGTATCCGTACAGTACGGCGAAAGGGATGGAGTAGTCGGGGAAGGCGTGATAACAGCAAACACGATCGGCAGAATTGTATCATTGATGATCACCCAACTGATAAGGGTACGAATCGGCAAAATCGTCCGCTTGGATAGGAGGGGAAAAATCTCCAAAGTATGGACGACTCCACCCGTACTCTGTAGGATAGAACCTGACGAGAGGAGGGAACAATGCCGTGATGATGTGGGTGCGCAGTTAGAGCGCGGGGCTCATAACCTGTTGAAGTTCAGCTACAACGGACCGGCTGCAAAGTAGCAGTATCTGCGAGTAGGAGAACGTAACCTCAGTCAACCGGTATGGGAAGAACTAAATGTATTGTAATACCTGCGAGTAGGAGAACGTACTACAGGTATGTGAGTAAACGATATAGTACAGACTAGAGGAAGGGACTTACACCTCAGTCAACCGGTATGGGAAGAACTGAGGT
>JABYQE010000246.1:0-23140 GCA_022376435.1 Amylocystis lapponica
ACCACAGACTCGCTAAGAAAATTCCTGAAATCTGCAAGTTGTTGTGTGACACCGTGTGACCGTTTTGAGTGATAAGACAATAATATAATGGGATCATATACAAACATTGCACGAAGATTTTGTTGAAGCAAGATCCTAGAAGGGCAATACACCAATACCTAGCAGGGTCACACACAGGATGTAAGTCCTCAGTCAGAGATAAAAGACTATGATTACAACGATACCTAGCAGGGTCACACACAGGACGTAAGCTAGTACAGGTTGTAAGTAAAGGTAGAAACAGATAACAACAAGTGGACTTACTCCTCAGTCAGAGATAAAAGACTGAGGAGCGACGTCCAAAACCAGCCTCTATATATACTGGACAGAACAATGGAAGACCCAAATGGGGAAGACAATGGAATGTCCCAATCCAGAACAAAGACTGTGAGAGTCGAATCCCATATGGGGAAGACAAAGGAATCCCGAAAGAGGAAACAAAGGAACACCTAGCTTATCTTGTGAGATAACATGTGAGATAACATGTAAGAGATAACGGTGTGAGATAACAGTCCATATCTAATCTACCAGAGACAATGGCCGTAGAAATAAGAAAGTTCAACAGATTTGTCTGACCTCACATGTACTGCTTGACTCCAGGTCCCAGCTTGAGCATTCATTGAGTCAAAGCTAAGTGTCTACTCGATGTCGACAGACTCAAGTGCCACTCAACATTTGTTCCACATCATACAACCATCCCACCTCAATCTCGTGTCACTTTCCAGCCAAAATATTGCATTTATCTTAAGCCGGGTTGGCGGTGTACTATGGGTGGATACTACAGCTTTTAGACTTTTTGTCTAAATGTCCTGTATAAAGATGCTAAAACTGCAAAGTACACATTCAAGTCAAAAAAGAAAAAAAGTGCCCTTTTGCTGATGACTGAATGTTGATGCATTTGCACTCATAGAGATAATGATCATAATGCAGGTATTCTATCACTGCGTGCAAGGTCCACAGTTTGGAGGCAGAACATTGAAGGAACATTTGAGTTTCTACGTAAAATGTGCCCAAAATGTTCTGAATCGGAACATTGAAATAACATACAAAATGTATCCTTTCGTCAGCCAATCAGAATGTGCGCCTTCAATGTTCCCAGCATGTTCTCTTTAGAGATTTGCATTATATGCCAGCTAAATACATTTTACGTAGGAATTCAAATGTTCTTCTAATGTTCCGCGTCCGTATTGTGGACCTTGCACGCAGTCACTGCGTTTAAGAGGCTGTTATTTGAAGTGCGAGAAGGTGCGACTAAGTGTGGAAACATGGGCTAGTAATACGTAGTATCGTGTACGCTATCTCAATTAGTAGATGTTCAAGTACCCTCTAGAACATGAAACTAGATGAGAAAACTTCGTGTGCTTGCAGTGCAACTAGGCCATGTATCCTCAGTTCAAGTACTTAGTACAAGGCCATCTAGTCTAACTCCAAGTACCTAGTACCAGACTGTCTGGTCTCACTGCAAGTAACTCGTGGAAGGTCGCGCACTCGCATATACTCTAGATTCAAGTGCACACGAATAGATGATGTACTCGCAGTCCAAATATGGGTTTATTGATGGCTAATTGACAGGCGCTACAAACCGATACAAATAATAGCGCCCAGCGCCTCGCCGTCCCCGCCCCCGCCGCCGCTCCGCCTCCCGCTCACCATCCGAATATATTGCCATCCACCTACGGAAACACCGGTATGGAAGCTTGTCCTCCAGATGTCCAGGATCTCTTCATTCGCGCTGCATGGGCAGGTTTGTCGCCTGATGCCCGCGCCGAGCTTCTTGCCAAGATTAGGAACCCCCATGGATTGCAGCCCCAGAATGATTGGCTCGCCCCGTCCGGATCGCGCGCGCCGCAGGGGAATCCCTATCCATCCTTCGGAGCGGCAGGGCAAGCCAACCGTAGCATGTAAGGATCTGAATTGAGAGAAAGAAGCCATATACTCACCAAAAATAATAGACCACAGCCGGGACCGTATCCCCCACTCCCGCCGCAAGCGTAGAACATAGATCCATCCCTCTATTCAAGCAGCGGGACCTCCAGTTCCACGCATATATCCACCGAAGCTCTCGGCCCGACCCTGCAGGTGCTCACCCAGTCAATTACCCAGATACAATCACAGCTGGAAGCCACGAACTCACGAATGGAGCACATGATGGAGCAACGACGCGATGTACTTCCCGCTGCACCACCACTAGCTGCGAGTAATCGTGGAGGCCGAAAGGGTGTATATGCGGCGCGTGGTGGTGGTCCCCCCAAACGACGGCGCATACTGGCATCCAAAGACACAGAGAATCCGGAAGAGGAGGATGCTGCAGGAGAAGATACACTCAATATCGGCAATGCACCACTCTCGCTACTCACCGCAGAGCAGAAGGCAATTCGGCACGAGGTCGCCGTAAGTCTGTAATCTACAAGATTGATGCTATCAGCTGACGAGAACTTGCAGAAACTGGTGAGAGATCAGATGCGTCGCCTTACCGGGGTCATGGTCAAGGAAATCTGGCCCAAGTGGACGAACCCGATGCCCGTACGCCTCGAGCCAGAAACTGGGACACCCTACCTCACGCCGAACTTCGAGGAAACTATCCGGCACCCGGATAACAAGGCCATCATCGACCGCACCGTAAGTGTGCTATGGTTTGAGAAGCACGTAAGTTCTCATCAGTTCTTCGGTTGCATTGATCACTGAAGATCACTTACCGTAGAACCCCATGATTGCCCACGAGGTACTGGTTGCCAACGCAGAAGTTGTCACCCGCGCCGTATTGCACGGCATTGCACAGACCACCTGGAGGGGCTTCAAGGAGGCCTACAAGGCACAGCACTCCGAGATTCACATGCAAAAGCAGTTGGTCGGCGCGCAGAATGCACGGCGCTACTTGCGTCGCAAACATGTAAGCATCACGGATTTTCCCATGAACTATGATGCTTACAGCAACCATGATCAGAAATGTGCGCACTTAGCAACGGCGGTACCGGCGTACCAAGAGCGTCACGGTGTTGATCCGTCGGACCTTATTGCCATCGAACTGATGTCGGATGACAGATCTGGGCCGGAAGATGAGGGGGAGCCGGAATATGAATGGAAACAACGCATGGCCAAGGCCTTGGGGATGACCGAGGTTGAGGACAGCATCCTGGATACGCTAGTCTTCTTCGAGAAGATCAAACCAAACTGGCATTCGGACGAGGTACGTCAAATATGATTGAACATACCTTAGCTGATTTGCGGCCAGTATTCCGCAATTCTACATGAGCTTTGGGACATCCACTGGAGCAGCATCACACCCAAGCAGAAAAAGGAGTACCGACTCCGGGTTACCACATCTGGCCGGTCCACCAATGAGGCTCCCGCAGAGACTCCTTATGACTTCGGCATCAACAAAACCTGGTATGAAGAGTACAAAGACAAGGATCAGTACAAGAAACTTCTTGCCGACTGGTACAAGTACCCAGACCCACCTGGATTTGGAAGCCATTGCCTTGCCAACAACACCAATGCCAGATCAAACTCTCCTGACTTGGACAACATCGGGGACTTGTACGCCTGATGAATAACTTGGACTCTCCTGTGCTTCTCTTGCTCGCTCGCTGAAATGCTGTGTATTGTTGCTTTCATGCACTCCTCTCATCTTCGAATATTCTTGTTGCTCTTACTTGCTGCACTCACACTCCAAAATGTCCATGTTGCCTTTGTGATGTCTTGCACCATACTTGACCATAACACTCGGCTTTGCTCTCGATGTATCCGCCATGACTTGTAGCCTCACTGAAAAACGGACAGAATGACAAATATGTAACTGTAATTAGCACGTACCACCGCCAATGCATATATATAGTTCAAGAAAATTCGAGCGCGTTGCACGTCGAAGAGATGCAACTAGTCCATATCGACACTAAGTTCCGCTGTCACTGCGTGCTGTTAAGCGAACCCATTTGTGAGTATGCATGGGTCAGAAGATCAACCTGATCTTACGCACACGTTCCAACGTCGTTGTGATCCACATCTTCGGTTTGGTGGAATGGCATTCTCCTCGCGCTAATTGACAGTGAATTGCGCTGACGGGGATGACAGCAGGTGGTACACCTGGCTCGTTCTTGTCCAAGTAGTGCCTGTACTCCCAGCACTCGACTTCGAGCTCTGGGCTGCAGGCAACAGTCAGATAAATAAAAGATCAACAGAGTGTACTTACTAAGCAAACCATGGGTCATCAACGACCGGCGTCACATCAAGACGTCTGAGCCATATCATCTCGGCAAACGTTGCACCGCCCTCGATGCCACGCTGAGTATGATGGAAGATATTTACCACTTCGCCGGCAAACATCTTGTTGTTGATCATGGTCTTCACGATGGCGGACGACGAGGCACCCTTGGGTGACTGAGAGTGAGGCGTAAGTCGGCGTCCATCAATGAGGATGTAGTTGCATGTCTGTGCATGTTCATTGAAGAAGGTTGCATTTTGTGGTGCTGTACTGTCCAGGGTGCTGTAGATGTGAGGCCGGCCCTCGACGTGTCGATGCTTGTAGTAATTGAACACAATGTTCTTCGCTCCGTGTGTGAGGAGAGCGGGGGCACGGTTGAACGATCCTAAAGTGATTGGGAGCCCTGATTGGGCTGAGACAAATGGTTAGCTGAATCTGTGAGTAGACGCTGTCAGACATTCACCATCATCGTACACTTCTCCGCTTGCGGCAACAGCCTCTACGGTTCCTCTTGCTTCTTGGTTCTCCTGTAGTAGTCGCTTCGCAATCGCGACAGACGGATCGGAACCAACTGCGGACAATGTGGAGATCTCATGTACCTGAAGGTGCATCATTAGGATGTTGTTCATCGATGATTGAGACACTACAACACAGGACGTACCATATTGTGAAGGGACGCGCTCCGAAGAAATGCTCGCATCATGCTTACCTCAAGCTCTCCACCGCTCCAGTTATTCAGGTGAAACCCCTTGAGAACCTTGTTGAGGTGTTCCGGGAGGAAGGCCCAGAAGTTATAGACTGGGCCAAAGTCACGTATTTGCGCCGCAACGTGCATGGAGTAGTGATGGTTCGGCTTGAGTGCAGCTTGGCCGTAGAGCTGCGAGATGTCAACCTGGATGAGTAAGTTCTTGCGGAAAAATCAGACACCGACCTCTTTGAAGTCCAGTAGATAGCCGGATAACAGCCTATCACCACGCTGGAGCTGTGCCTCGTCAAGTGAGCTGCTGGTCAGGATCTTCATGGCTGTAGCAAGTTTGAGATACATGTCAGTTTCCTGTTTGCGCATGCGCGCGCGAGGTTCCGCGGGTGCTGGTCCCGGATCTGTTAGCTCTTTCGTTGTCTTTTTTTTCTTCTTCTCGGGCGCCACAGTAGACTCTGATGGCGTTTCCGCTTGTGTCTTGGATGTGTGCGCATCGTCTGGCGATTCGGATGGACCAGGCACGGGGGTCTTCAACTTCTCGTCTGATAGCTTCTCTTCGATGGCGGATTTGTAAGCCTTGTTTGCCGTGTTCTGGGCCTGCCATGCATCGACCTGCTTCTGCCATGCTTTAAGACTCTTCCTCCAGTTCTTCATGGCGCACTTTTGATCCTGCTCGGCCTCCATGCTGAAATGCTCCCAGACAATGGAAAGCTCGAAACAAAAGTATATCAGTATCGAGCACTGAGTATACAAGAGGATAGACTCACCACGATCGGTCCCGGGACAGTCGCCAGCAACTTGTATTCGTCGGCGCTGAGTGAACCGCCCACTGGCTCACCAACGCGAATCGGTAGACGACCAGCCCATAAGGGAGAGACAAACTGTGAGGTAAGTGTTCAGAATGCCCAGTAGCGCGTAGATCACAAAGGGATACAATACTGTTGTAAGGAAGTCATGGATCATGGTAAGCTCACGCTTGACCTTTGCCGTATCTGCGCGCAAAGTGTTTGTCTTGATCCAGCGCTCGTACCACTGCGTCTTGATCAAACCTGAAACGAAGACCACTCAGCGCTCTAACGCACTTGACAACCTCAGAACACGTACCCAAAAGGAAGTTATGCATGGGATCAATGATTGTCATGCGGACAATGTCAAAATAGACGAGCCGTGCGAGCTCCGTCCACCTGACACCGTGCTGGTGGAAGTATTCATCGCGCTTGTCATTGGGCAAGCGTCGCCATTCGTACGCGTGCCTGCGATGCTCCTCGCCATCGCGTAGATCATGTTCTACGTAGATATGAGTGGTGCGTGCAGGATGTGCAATCAAAATCTTACCGCCTTGCAAACTTGCATCTGAGAACATGTCCGCCGGCGCTGTCTTGCTTTTGGTGCATGGCACAGCATTGTGATTCTTCTCAGCAAAGCCTCCAACCTTGCACATGGCCGGATGATCACATATCACTGCGACAAGCACAACACGCACACGAATGCCTCAGAAAGAGTCAGAACTTAGTATACAGTACTTGTAGACCCGGAAGGACTCACCATCGGGATGCTCAGGGGTTTTGACGAGGATGCCGTTGTTGTACAGCTCAACAAGGTCATCTACAACAAGCTTGAGGTAATGTTGTAGCTGTTCGGCAGTTGGCTCTGTAGGTCCCGGGGTCAAGAGACTGATAAGCAGATTTTGGGCTCGATATCGAAGTGTCGGGGGAAGATTTGCGATTGCGATTGAGAGCGGGCCGGCCGAGTGGCTAGGGCCGAAACTGCTTGTCCCAGCAACAAACCTAAAGACACTATGTGAGTGCCAGAAGAACAGATCAATTGATACATACCAATCTAGACTCATGGTGACGCCAATGCGCAACTCGCGGTTGTTGTCGGGTCTGAAGAATGGCTTGCCATCCGGGCCCTTGATGGTACGCCAAACCTCACCATCCATGATGCTTGAGTACTTTCCCGGAGTGTGACGAATGTTACGCCAGGATTCCAGCTCACGGACCATGCCGGGCTGTGAAACTACATCAGTAAGAAGAGAGGAGAGTGTTTGGAAGGGTGCGACGAGCTTGGGAGTAGGCGGAAGGGGGAGCGTCCGAGTATCGAAAGCAGACGTGAAAACCAGCGCGGCGATGAAAGAGAGGGACATGGCAAACAGGACAGTCTGTCTTCTCATCAATATCCGGCATGAATAGCCGCTGGCACTTCACGCAGACGGGGAGTACATGGAATCTGTCCTGTAGTTCTAGCCGTTTGATGGCTGTTGTGAGCGTGACCGGCATCGGGTCATCCGGTACGAGTAGCTTGAGGGCGACGAAAATGGTGCGTATCGTGTACAGAATTAGGGCGCATGCACGGAATGTGACATGGCATTTGTGTTGAGGAACACAACAAGGAGGAGGATGGCACGGACATGCCAGGACTCATGTGAGTGATTGTAGATAATGGTGTTGGTGTTGCGTGGCTTGAGAGGCGGCAGTTTCTTGATGTCTGCGAGAAGGAGTGATACTGACTCCACCGGATCAACGCGCCGGGCGTCGGAGGGGGGGTGATGTCAGGTGTCGGTGCTGTGTTTGACGGCACGAGAGGAGGCGTAGATGGCGAGGCATGAGTGGGAGGAGCCGGGCCGGAGATGGAGAAGGTGGCCTGTGGTCAGATGTTGCCTCGCCGGGGGTTCGCTACATATCATACATGAGCGACTCGCAATCTATCATGCAAGCCAGACTTACTATGGAGCAAATCCATCGCAGAAGCTTCTAGGTCGTCTTCCTCCTCCTGAGGGAGGATGTCATGTTCTGGGACAGGTCAGGCTCGTCGTTGAGCAGCAACTCTCGGAAGTCTGGCAAGAGTTCTTCCGAATCGAGTCGAGGTTGAGTGGAGGGCTGACCGAGCGCAACGGCTCATCAGGACTGGGCGAGCGTTGCTGCATGGATGCAACGCGCCGAATGTGACGCGCCGTGGGGATTTCGGGGGCTGTATAGTCCTGTGAAATCGATGCTGATGGGCGCGGCGAGGTTGTCTCATCGAAGTCTTTGATAGGTTCGATATACTGGGATGTTTGCGTCTGGTGTGAAGCTGCCACTGGCATGTGCAGCAGGCCCGGGTTCTGCTTTGAACATGTCGAAGTCCGACGGCAAGTCATCGGCGCATGCACGTCGACTGGGTGTCTCGGGAGAGGGTGAGCGCGGCCGCTTAGTAGAGAGAAGTCTATTCTCCCCAGAAAGTGGCGCGTGCTGTGCGAGTGGAATCCCCCGGGGGGGCATACCTCTGCCCCTACCACGCATGTGAGGCACTGGTGCTGCAGCTCGGCGTACAGCTGCACTGCGAAGACCTCTTCCGCGCATTGCAATGGCAGATCTTGATGTAGCTTCCGCTTCCTGATGGTCCCTACACCGATGGTGTGGGATGTATGTTGAACTTTCTTATTTCTACGGCCATTGTCTCTAGTAGATTAGATATGGACCGTTATCTCACACTGTTATCTCTCACATGTTATCTCACAAGATAAGATAGGTGTTCCTTTGTTTCCTCTTTCGGGATTCCTTTGTCTTCCCTGTATGGGATTCGACTCTCACAGTCTTTGTTCTGGATTGGGACATTCCATTGTCTTCCCCATTCGGGTCTTCCATTGTTCTGTCCAGTATATATAGAGGCTGGTTTTGTATGTCGCTCCTCAGTCTTTTATCTCTGACTGAGGAGTAAGTCCACTCGTTGTTATCTGTCTCTATTCTTGCTTACAACCTGTACTAGCTTACGTCCTGTGTGTGACTCTGCTAGGTATCGTTGTAATCTCAGTCTTTTATCTCTGACTGAGGACTTACGTCCTGTGTGTGACTCTGCTAGTGCCGGCGTATCGCCCTTCTAGGATCATACTTCAACAGGTTATGAGCCCTGCGCTCTAGCCGCATTCCTCCCTGTTGCTCTGGTCGTCATCTTGCGCGCGCATACTCTCGTCGACCACTACTCTGTGTCTCCTCTTCCGTATCACTCTGTGGGTTTAGCGCTGTTGAACAGCGTTAACTCAGGCGACATCTATCGGATCCCCCGGTGTTAAATCGGCTGACTGGGGGTGAAGTTCGCTCTGACTCTTGAAACGAGTGTTCCCCACCTCGATCACGGACTTGACACACATCGCGCTTTCATTTTGATCCTACGCTCTTGGCACTGTGGATTATCCGTGTTCTACCCGTGCACACATCTACGATTCTGAAGACTTTGTCGACCGTGCTGAAGACGTCGATCGTCCACGAGACCGCTTTGTCGAGTGTGACGAACAGCCTTGCCCAAATCGTTATAACGGCATAGGATACGTTCGACGTCCCAATTTCGACTTTCAGGAAATCGACTCTGCACAGGAAGCTCTAATACGTGATAATCTCCTTTCCACACAATCATATCCTCAGTCATCTCACTCCGCTACTCGTCCACCATCACCTACTCCCTCATTCCCTTCGCTTGTCTTCAACTACGATATCATCATGTCGGAGCTCAAGCTTTCCAATATCCCAAAGCTCACGTCGAGCTCGCAATACCGCTCCTGGTCTGGCTCCATGATGGGAGCCCTCATCTACTCTGAGTCCTGGGGAGTCGTCAGCGGCACTGAGTCCGCTCCTGACGCTGCGACGGATGCTGCCGGCTACAGAGCCTGGCAGACTAAGGACGCTCGCGCCCAGGGTCTCCTTTATATGTATGTAGACCAACAACTCCACCACGTCTTCAAATCCGCGAACGGCTCGTCTCGAGCCATGTGGACTGCACTCAAGGAGAAGGTCGGAACACCGGAAGGCATGACGATCTTCCAGAAATATCAATCCTTGTTCCACACGCAGTTCGTCGACACTCGCCCTATGTCCGATCAAATTGACGCTCTCCTCTCCACCATCAAAGTCGTCATTGATGGAGGCATCGCTCTCGACGACATGCAGAAGGCCCTCCTCATCCTGACGCATCTCCCAGCCGGATACGCGACTACTACGTCCGCTATCCTTGCCACGACGGAGCTCAAGGCCCTCAAGCCTGAGTTTGTCAAGTCGAAGGTCCTTGCTGAGGAGTCTAGCAAGAAAGGTCAGGGTACTTCCTCTGCGTCGCGCGCCTCCACCACCAAGGCGGCCCAATCTGGCCCTTGCCCGCACTGCAGCAAGACCGGTCATCCCGGTTCCAGGTGCTGGAAGAAGTGGGGACGGCATGGCGAGAAGCGGGAGAAGAAGGACGGTTCTGGCGATGGGAAAGGCAAGGCAAAGGATACTGCTTTGGCTACCGTAGAAGTTGTAGCCAGTGGGAGCAATGACATTCACGCTTCCTTCTATGCTGGTGGGACTGAGAAACTTACCGCCTGGATCATGGATTCTGGTGCTACGTCGCACATCACCCCTGAAAAATCTGACCTCACCGACTATGTTGCCTATGCCGAACCTAAGATATTTGGCACCGCTAAGAAAGACGTCGACGACGATTCTACTATAAAGGCACTCGGTGAAGGCATTGTCCATTGTAACGTTCAGATTGGTGATGAAGTAGCAAGTCTTATCATTTCGAAAGTCTGCTATGTTCCCGACGCATCTTCCCGTCTGTTTTCAACCACCATGGTTGAACGTAATCAGATGTGCATGATTCAAGGCTGCGGACAGATGATCTTTCTCGACAAGTACCCTATAGGCGATATCGCTGAAGGTAGTTCTTTGAAAATTACCGGTCAACCCCTCTTTGTTGCGCATTGGGACGACTGGCTTCAATCCTACATTGGCGAATTTACTATTACTGGGAGATTGGCACAATACCGCCTATCCTCACACGAACTTTGGCATCAACGTTGTGGACATGCATCCAGGGATGTTGTTCGAAAACTCCCCTCCAACGTTTCCGGTGTTGATGAAATCTCTGCGCACCCTGGCACTCCATGTGAAGGATGTGCGCTAGGGAAGCAGCACCGGGCTCCTTTCCCTGAATCCAAGAAGCGAGCATCGAGGCCACTCGAACTTATTCACACTGATTTGGATGGACCCATGTCCGTTCAATCTGTCGATGGTTACTCATACTTCGCTACCTTCCTCGACGATTACTCTGGCTTTGGCTATATCTGTTTCCTCAAGCACAAATCACAAGCGATCGATGCATTCCGTATGTACAAGGCATGGGCTGAAAAGCACTCTGGCCATACTATCAAAACGGTACGCTCCGATCGTGGGGGGGAATATATGTCAGACGCTTTCGGGAAGCTTCTTTCGGAATCTGGAATCGAGCACGATAAGACGATGCCCTATAGCCCGCAGCAAAATGGTCGCGCTGAACGCTGGAACCGCACGGTTGTTGAGAAAGCAATGTCTATGCTCTATCACGCCGGCATGTCTAAAGGTTTCTGGAAATTCGCTGTTGACGCTGCGGCACACATTCATAATCGTGTTCCCATGAGACGCCTCAAATGGTCTTGTCCGATAACTGTCTGGGATGGGACTATCCCAGATGCATCGTATTTTCGAGTGTTTGGCTGCAAAGCCTATGTCCACACTCCAAAGGAACAACGTAGGAAACTCGACAAGAAGGCTGTCGAACTTACCACTGCATGCATGACTCAATTTTTCGAGCGAAAAATTGTAAAACAATCATGGAAATAGTCTCGATTTTTAAACAGTATTTAGGCCCGAACAACCGTGAAAATATCTAGAATTACTTCAGCGGAATGTGTGGCGAAGTACGTTGAAAAAATCTTAAATATATCCAAAATACTTCTTTTGATTGTTTCTCGGTTACTCTACGGTAATTCTACAATTGTTTCGGGCAAATTCCGTGAAAAAGATCATGAAATAATCCTAATTGGTTTGCGCCAAAGAACTGTGAAAGGACGCGAAAACAACTGTGACCGGCAGTATCAATTTTTATTCGGTTCTTTGGGACAAAGAACTGTGAAACCATTGTTTCAATCCTCAAGACATACTATAAAGAACTTTAAGATTTTTTCACAGTTTTTTCACGATCACTCCACAAAGGATTCTCAATCCTTTGTCCCAAAGAACCAAAGAAAAATTGAAGAAAAATTGAAGACCGGCCTGACGGTCACAGCGAGACAAAGCCATCTTTGTCTCTGTTAACGACGGAACCTGAATGTATGACTGACGGTAAGTGACCGTCTCTGACCGTCAATGACGGTCAACATGACGGTCAGCGTGACCGTCACTGACGGTCAACATGACCGTCAATGACCGTCAGCATGTCCGCAAAACAGACCGTCTTTGTCTGTTAACGATGGAACCTAAATATACGCCTGACGGTAAGTGACCGTCAGCGACCGTCAGTTTGACCGTCGCTGACATTCGTAGAGACTCAAACCACCCAGCCACATTTAACGGTTATCATTACTCGCATCACATATCTGTACACTACCGTAGCTTAGGCGCACTCGGATACATTTATTTTGAGTTATGCTGGAGGCATTGTAAATCAGCATGAATATACCAGGGCGGTGCTCAGCCAGGCTAGAGCAAGCTGGCATCCACAGCGCCACCATCGTCCTCCGAGTCCTCCCCCTTCCGTGCTCCATGGATCGGCGTACGAGGCATAACCATCAGTCCTGCAGGCAAAGCCAATAAGCACACAATGGATAGCCAGACCCCCAGCCGGCTCACCCGTGCGCGCAGCCTCGAGGAGCCGGAGGAACGCGTCGAACCTGCTCGTCTTGCCGCACATCTCGACGATGACCGTGTTCTCGCACATGTGGACGATGTGCCCGTTGAACTGCTGCGTGAGCACGGACACCGCCTGCAGCGTCTCGCTCCTGAGGCGCAGCGCCTGCGTCGGCGTCAGTGGCGCCTGCGCGAGATGCGGCTCCGCCTCGGGGTGCCCCGTGCGCTCGAACTGCTGCACGACCTTGGGCGTGTCGGCGCGGCGCCGCTCGTGCGTGGTCCCGCCGAGCAGTTGATCCTCGAGGTACTCGGGCCCGAGGCGGGTCACCTTGGCGAGGACGAGTTCGCGCTCGATGCAGAGCGTGTTCGTGTAGTCGAGTACGGCCCACACCGGGACCTGCGCACAGGGTCAGTCGCACAAAACGAAACCGAAACGCAAGGAGGGGGGACATACGAGATCCTCAAGCTGCCTGCGCAGCTGCTCGACGACGCCGTCCTGGCCGCGGAGGACAATGGACATGCGGCTGAGGTCGCGGATCTCGGTGCTGCAGACGACGAGCGAGTCGACGTGAAGAACCATTGGCGTTGTCAGGATTGTATTCTGCAGAGGTAGAGCCTGAGAGAACGGCAGTAGGACGAAAGGTGTCGTGAGCAGTCTCTGCATTCTGGTCTGACTGAGCTGGGGCACGAGATGCGGGGCGTTGAAAACGCGTAGATAGAACTATGTATATACATTTTGTGCAGTAGCATTGTAGCCTGCGAATCATTCAGCGTCGCGCGACAAAAAAAAGCGTGAAGACTTACTTTCTGCCTGGCCCCGCGCTCTGCCCCACTAATTCGTCAAGAGGATGCGTTCCATCTCCGTCCGCGGGTCTGGGTGGCCCACTATCTCGTAGAGCTGCGCCTGTAGTTCATCCGCATGGCGCTCGGCCTGTGCAAGCTCGTCAAAGAGCTCGCGCTCATCGCCTAGGCGACGCTCGCGTTCGCCCTCACACGTTTCCACGCACCACCGCAAGAGGTTTTCCAACCTCTCATCTTGAACCACCTCGCGCTCCCTCGCCCTCTGCAGCTGCACCTGGAGATCGTGTTCGCGCGCCTTCGCCCTTTGCAGCCACACCAGGAGCACCTCCTCACGCTCCCTCGCCATCTCCAGCTTGTCCTGAAGCCCCTGCTCGCGCTCCCTCGCGCTCTGGAGCCCCTCCTGGAGCTCCTGTACGACCCCGACGCGTTCGAGACCAAGCGTCTTCAAGGTTTGAACACCCCACTTGCGCTAGTGGGCGGTGATGTCTTGTAAATAGGGCAAAGACATACTAAACGATCGACTCACCAAGATGTGTGGAACGGGCATGTGAAGTAGCAAAATGAGCGAGCGTGCACAGAGAATGGGGGAGATAAGAGTGAAAGTGGCAGCGCGAGTGCAAGCGGTGGCGGCGCGAGAGCAAGCGGCGGCGACGAGCAAGGTACAAACAACGACAAGTAAAGGAACGCGCGCTGATACCGGCCGGACACTCAGGAGCGCGGCGCGAACGCATATGCTAGCCGCCAAACTGCTAATATAAATAATGCACATTACTGATTCACCGCGGCTGGTGGACTCGACAATGCTTGTGATACTTTTAGTCCGAGCACTCAGTCCACTTCCAGCGGGCCACACAAACACACATCCTAAACATACGTCAGTCCGTACCACTCTTCCACCTCCATGTCGCCAACGTACCGTGTCGATCACGCTCCGGAATGTTTCTATGGCCGTTCACAGTAAACCTTCATAGCGATATGCTTGCCTGAATGACGATCAGAGACCCAGGCTCAGCCGTCCCCACAATGCCGTCTCTCCAGGACTACATCATCATAATTGTCCAGTCCTCGAACGTGCAGGTTCCGACGCTCCTCACGACGCTCGTGTACCTCGAACGTCTGCGAAGCAAACTGCAGAAGATGGCCAAGGGGATGCCGTGTACGCGCCATCGCGTGTTCCTCGCCACACTCATCGTCGCTGCCAAGTACCTCAACGACTCGTCGCCGAAGAACAAATGCTGGTGTGCCTATGCGAGCCTGTTCGACCTGGCGGAGATCAACCTTATGGAGAAGCAGCTGCTCTTCCTACTCGACTATGACCTACGTTTCTCCGAGCAGGAAGCGCTCGCCTCCTTCGCGCCCTTCTTGCCAAAGTCGCGCTCGCCGTATCCTGCTCCCTCTGCCTCTGCGAAGGAGACTCGCGCCGTCGCTGTCAGCCGCGCTAAAGCTCGTGTGCAGGCGCACATCTCGTTGCCGCCCACCCGCCGCATAGCGTCGCCCCGTCGGCGCTGCCCTCGCCTGCTGCTCCCTCTCGGGTGTACAAGGTCTCATGAAGCGTCTCCTTCTGGGTCTCCGGCTCTAGCTCCAGCTCCAGCAGTTCTGGGCGACCCCGTGCGCCGACCGCGAGTCCTCGGGTTCCACGTCAGATGAGGCAAGCACGTCCGGTGACTCGGAGGCGGGCTGCTCACGTCGGACAGCGGGAACTCGTCGCCTGCGTCTTCAGATCTTGAGTCTGAGTCTGAGGCGGACGCCCTGATCGCGCGCGCGGCGAGCTGCAGGGCGCGAGTGCGAGCGCATATTCACGCTGCAACCCGTGCCTAGCTTTGCGTTCCGCCAGGGAAGGAAGGTCTCGACTGCCTCAACGTGCACGGTTAAGTCTGACGTCACCGTCTCTGGCCTCGCCGAGCACAAGCGGCCTGCCATCAAGGTCTCGCAGTCGCCCTCGCCGACCTCATCGTCTGCATCTTCTCCGGCGGACTGTACGGCTCCCCTGTTGGCTACTGGTTCTGGTGTCGGGCGAGGCTCCTGCTCGAGGCGCGCCAACTCCTATGGTCCCCAGCTGGATAGCAACTACCTCGGTGCGGGCTTAGCCTCTGATGACCACCGAAGAGCGAAGAGACGACATACTTTCTGGCATACGCAGCCCGACCCGCTGATCCATGGTTCTCATCCTGCGCTGAGGCGTCCTCCCAGGAGCCTTGGAAGTGCGCGAAAAAGCGCAGCGTCCTGCGCATTTCCTCCTGCACGAGTTCCCGCTGGTCTGCCCAGCGTGCGGTCACGGCTCGGCGCCGGAACCAGTGGACACGCATCGCTATTGATATAAGGTGAGCTATCGCTGGTGTCGGAAGCAGCCTATATTCACCGTCAGTCATGTACTGTTTCATCTCTGACCCCTTCGTCTTCTCAACAAAACTGAAGTCTCCCCATATCCACGACGGAGCCTTCTTGCTGTCTCCCCGCTGCTGTTCTTCCATTCTCAACACGAAGGGGCGTAGGTCCTCCGGGCGTAGCGGACGGTAGGTTTGATCGTTCTCTTCCATGCCCAGCGTTAACAGAGCCCGGCGGGCCCGCCGATATACCTCCGCTGCGGTCTTCACGGCCGCCTGCTTACGCCGAATGGCCTGTCTCGCCCCCCTTCACATCGGGTTCTGCGTCCGTCCAACTACCGCCTGCACAGACGAGGTCATCAAAATATTCTATAGCCCTGAGCTCGAGAGCTCGCCAGAGGTGCCCCCCCCACCACGGAGGCGGACGACTCGGAGATGGTGGAGGACTCGGAGCCTGAGCGCATCCAGCCGAAGCCGCGCAAGGAGAAGGAGAAGAAGGCCGTCCTGATAGGTAGCAACGGCCTGAAGAAGCGGCACAACATGAAAAGCCGCGTCCTCTGGCACAAATTTGGCCACTGTGACCGTCAGCACACGCACGCTCCGCCCGACCGGAGAAAGGGGCTGCGACGCAGAGACGTCGCCTTTTTCCATCCTCCAAAGGCCAAGCCAGCAGATCGGCAGATCAATCAGGCAGGGCTTCATCCTGTCTGTCCGCGCACAACAGTGAGTCCCGGCCAGAACAGGCGAAGAATGGAGGGACTCACAGCATGCATGATCTCGGCGGTGTGCACCCGTGCCGGCTCGTCCCACAGCGCCGCGGGTGCCGCGCGGGTGGGCACGTGGAACGTCGACAGCACCGCGAGCGCAAACACGCACGCGCGCTTGCACTCGTCCGGTGCTATCCCGAGCAGTGTGGATGATACAGAGGCTTGACATCCAGAGCACCTTGCGCGTGTGTTGGCGGCTGCTTGCGAGGGGGGCACATACCCGTGAAGGCAGCGGGGAGATCGCCATGTTCGCTCCATCGAGCCAGCCCGTCGAGGTACCATACGACGTAGGAGCTGCCAGCGTGATTCAGCTGGATCTGGCACGTTGCAAACGATATACCCCGGAGTGTTTAGGATGGGGAGATGGAGGGGCATGAGGGGCCGACTGTCGCCACTGAGACCCAGGAATGGCTGGAGGGCGTGCCAGACGAGGACACGGTGGACGAGGACGAAGAGGTACGTAGACTCTGCATCGACTGTCGAGACGGATGAACTAACGAGATGCGCCCTGTCGACAAGGCGTGCCTCACCCGTCGAGACATTCCCCTAACGCCACTAACCCTAACCCGCAGTGAGTTCTCTACATAATATAACCATGCCCGAGGGTGCTCACAGCAAGGGCGCAGCGTCATGAACCGTGAGCGACGAAGAGTACGCCGCAAACCTTCCTCAATCTCTCATTATCATCGGGCCACCAGATGGATGCAGGTTACCGCTGCTCGGCGAAACTCGGCTACACAGCTCGACAACCAAACCTCCTGCGATATGTTACAGTCGCGGATGCCTTACGAACGATGTCTTATGTACGTATTCCCCGTATTGCCTCTGATAGACTGAATCCCGCCTTTACAAGTCCAACGAACCTGCATGTCCCGCGAAGAGTCGATGCGAATATCCGTCAGCCTTGCGCGCAGCGTTGTCCTGTGAGAGGATCAGTTCTACATCCTTGCACGTATTTCTACTTACTGTGTCAATAATTTTACGCTGTCTCTCGCCTCCTTCAACGACCCGCGCGAAGTATTGTTGAGGAGGGTCTGAACTTGTTCGCTGTGGTACAGCTCCCAAAGATATGCCACCTCGTCGACACACCATTTGGTGGTACTCTGCGACGGGGGGAGGATGCGGACGAAAGGCTGGCACAAAGGACGTGGAAAGTGGGTATACTCGCTGATGGGTGCTGGGGTTCGACTTGGATAAGGAGCTGAGTCAGTGGGCTGTCGTGTGTGATATCCAGTCCTCGTCGTCGGTTGCGATCTATGCAGTGGGAAGGTGAGCGATAATTAATCGAGCATGTGCGGACTACCTGCCTCCCATCAGAATGTCTCGACGCATTGACAGTCGTGGCGTCTGGGCGAGATAACTCTCGCGCTAGCAGCACGGCAACCACGGCCGAGTCTGGTGAACATTGCAGAGCTTGCACCCAGAATGCAGTTCGGATTGTGGCTGGAGGGACGTTTTGGACATAGATCCAGCACGGGCGGCTGGTGTTGGAATTGTGCGTAGGACACGCGCGAGTGAACCGCGCAGGGCGACACCTGGACCATCCTGGAGGGACCTGTAGCGGAGTAAAGACATCTGCCCTGGACAGATGAGAGGACGTGCAGTGAACCCTAGATTCACTGCGCGGAGGGAAGGTGAAGGTCGGCGAGGTCGGCGAGCCTGAGGAATTGAGACTAGTGAGGGCAGGCGACCGATGCAGCACTCACATGTGCGCCGTGGATGGGCAGTCGCATACTGGAAAACGTAGGAGAGGAGCACGAGAGGATGTCGATGAGTGGTGGATGGGAGGAAAGTGAGCGTGGAAGACTTTGAGTCTCTCAATACGGTAATACCCCGCTCAGCACGCGGTGACCTCTGGTTGGCTGCATCGCTCGCTTATTACTTCCCTCTGCTACAGCCTCACCTCTCCTATCTATCTCCTTGATTTCCTCTGGGAGTATTCTGCGCACTGCTGTATCTTGGATGTGCTAATTGTCTTGGAGAGCGCATATCCCGTCTCGCCTAGGGTTTTCCTCGAATTCTGTCTCGTTCTGCTCTCGTCCTCCCACTATCCCCAAGACGCAGTCAAGGGCTGCGTCTAATTCTGTCTAGGGCAGAATCCTCCCTCGTGTATGCCCTGCGTACGTTGCGCGTTATTACTGCACTGTCTCCCTCGTAATTCTATAAACTAGTCACTATGCTATTTTTTCTGCTCTCGTGTCTGAACATCCCCCCGCTCGCCAAAATGGCTCCAGGCTCTCATTTGCAAGAAATGCAACCTACCTTTATTGCACAATATCAGCTTCTCCATGGCATGGATCTCCACCGACTACATCAACTGAAGACATGAGGCCACTGCGGGCGCCCTCGGTCACTTGCAACAACACGTAGCTACATTTCCCAACATCGCAATAATACACTTTCTAGTATGAGTCCGAAATGATCTCGGCTCGTGACTTGTGCGTACCTTGTCAATCGCCGCCACACGGCACAAGTCCGAGTCATTGCTGCATACCCGCACAATGAATGGACAATCGGCCATTGGATGTACGTTCTATACAGCCAACTGACAATCCAACTTCAAGGACAATGCAACCTCAACAATCGTCTTGGTCTCTTTCGCCACATAAATCCTCGGCACAGATCCGTATGTTGTCCTTTACATCGACCAAGACCCTGAATCATCTTATGCCTCCAGCACGCGCTACGTATGGGCGAAGTGAGTAGACGGGAAAACTGTTAGTGTCAACTTCATTCAAGGGTCTTCTTTTCTAGGTGCCCTTTTGGTCCTTCGTGATCTAGTTCGGGAGGATGTCCTCTCAACCACCTTTGACGATATTCTCGTCCGCGGTACACCTTGCTTCAACCCGTCTTCCCATCACCCACTAACCAAAGAGTCCAATCTTTCTTCAGTCGACGAACGCATTCGCAACGAAGGATATGTTCCCGGTCCTCGGATGAAGGCCCGGGTGATCGGGAGTCTCGTCAATGCGGTATGTTTTGTTCTCATGACCTGTCCCACCCGAGCCGCCACTCACTGTGTGAGTCCAATAGTGGAAGGGACACAATATTGTGCTAGATAGGGAGCTTGAGATCGTCACCATCACCGACCAGGGGAGGCGAAGGTAATGATCTGTTTTCTCAGATGCGAAGAGACTACCACATTTGTCTAGATTGGCGATCGAGTCCGCATCTGCCCCATTGACTCACAAGGTGGTAGGTCATCGGACTTGACATTTGTAAGTTGACACTTACAATTGGTTTTAAAGGTCTCACGAGAGAGGCTGGCCCTCCTGCGTATCATTCGAAAGATACAAAGTGTGGTCGATAGCGACGCGAACACCCAGAATGTGGGGTCTACCACTACATGCTTATCGAGTGCGGAGATCGCAGATTACACGAAGTTGGTACCGAAGGTAAGAGCCGCATGTCTTGAACGCAGCGCCTACCGACATTAACTGATTTTTAATAAAGATTGACAAGCTTATCAGGCGCTTGGACAGACACCGCAAGAAAGTAAGTCCGATGTATGCAGTGTGCAACCGTGATCTCATGTGATGTTCAGATACATGACCTGACTGAGACTGTAATGGAACTTCATCAGGCGATCGGAACGCCGCCCACTGATGATGGTCGCAACAGGCCATTGAAGCAGGAAGCCTTGAAGCAGGAAGGCATGTAGGGTTGCGGGTTCTCATGTTTCGGTTTTGTACGGTCGACCTAGTAGCCTGTTGTAATCTATTCGGAGTTCTTTTTTCTCGACACTGGATCGCGACCTGTCATCTCAGTTAATGGATGCGCCACTCTGGTACGCTTGGACCGACAAGGTATGGGTTACCTCGGGGCCGCGCTATTTATATTAACCCTCCCTTTGTACGCACGCGAATTCTGCTATGGCAATGCCGCTCGAGTATCGGCCACATCAGATACTCGAAGGAGAACACACAGATGCTATTAACTGTGTGGTTTTTAGTCCAGACGGCAGGTTTCTGGCGAGTGGAAGTTCAGACCATCGCATCGTTATCTGGTGTCTTTCTTCCGGGAAACCTCTGCACCGTATTGTCGCTCGCTCGGCAGTCTTGTCATTACTCTGGTTCTCAAGCCCTTCCAGGATTGTCTGCGGGACCGCAGACGGGATGTTGCTTACTATCAGCTACAATGATGTCAGTGTGTAGGCCGTCCGAGTCATGACCGGGACCATCAGCATTAACTTACTTTCTTTAGGCATTCATATACGTAGCGGGATTCGATGCTCAAACGAGACCACTTGAATGCCTGTCCATGAACGAGGTTGAGAACCCTTCTCGTCACCTTGCTTCCGGTGGGTATGAGATCATCAAGTTGTGGTTGTGGGATGATGAATGTACGTGATCCTTAACGTTGTCTGAGAGGCGTGTTCAACACATCTCTGCGAAGCAGTAGACAGTTGGACATGTGGTGATCTACTCCCTGCACCACGTCGTACTCCATATAGCGGAGACAAGGCCGCCATCGCAACTTCGGTCCAATGGCTCTCGGTTTCGAGTCCCAACTATCTAGTCGTCTCGTACCTGTACCACGGTATTGTGTAAGTTTTGTGTTCTTCTGCAGAGCAGGTCTCGACTAATATCCTTTCGTAGGTGTTCCAACTGTGTTTCCAATGGCATCCAAGTGCTCTGGACTATCCACCTGCCATATTGGTATATTCCCATTCTCCCTCGTTCACGTCGTTTCTAAGCTTATTTTCTGCAGCGGCTCGTGCAGTGTTTCTCCAGACAATGATTTCCTCGCTATATGTAATATCAGCAGAGGCTTCGACGTATACGAGATCCCCGCAGGCCAGCTTCGCAGTACACTCGAAATCCCAAACGAACACCCGGAAATGCCACTCCCTGTACTGTATGTGCATGGTGGCACAATGCTCTTGAGTGGAAGCCGCTTCGGTAAGGTAAGGCTCTGGAAGACTGATGGTACGCATTGGCAATCTCTGCGTTATAAAGGTATGCATTCGTAGTACGCCTTCAGTCTTCCGTGTCCTAACAATATTCCACAAACAGACAACGTGATCATCCAATCACTCGACGTATGTACCATTAGAAGTCTGATTGCTCACACTTGTCCTGATCAAGACAAACGGACAGGCGCACTATGATGCTTCCATGGACAACTTCAAGATCGCAACGGGAAGTAGCGAGCTGGGGGTGGCAAATACGATCACAATCTGGCAGACTCAAGGATAGATGTAAGGTCTGATGGCACATGTTCCTGATGCCACTTTCAAGTTTACTTTGATAAATATGTGTGTGGCTCTGTTGGAAGTACACGTCTGAGACAAAATTACGTATGCACCCCTTATACGATCCCCCCCGCATCTATACGTCCTCTAGGAAGCAGACCTGTCGGAAACCCAACGCGGGCTCGTCATGACAGAAAACCCGCAGTTCTGCGAGCGTGCAGCTAAGCGGGAGCGCGAGAAAATGCGCGACATCTGGGAGAACGTGCCCGCCGTGCTTGGTGCGTAAGAGCATGGCGCAAGTCGCAGCTGCCAATAAGAATCGCCACTGGGTGCATCGAGTGCCTCACAAGGCTTAAAAAAGGCCTTCACATAAAGACGATGTTGGTCGACTGACCGCGTTATACTTCCGCCCGGAATTTCTTGTCGGATGTAGCCTCCGGGATCGGCAGGTGTTTTTGCGTGGCATCGGTCCTTTTCCTGCTAAGATCTCACGACGGGTATTCCACAAGCTTAGCACGCGCCACGGACGTTAACACGGATGCCGTCTCAAAAGACGTGCACGAGCATCACCATGGCCCGAACACCGTTGCATCCAGCTATTACAGGAAATTAACTCGATTTCGGCGGGGAAGGGTTTGATAACAACTCAAAAAGGATTCAAGTTATAGGCGCATGATTTTTGGAAGTGCAGTAACGGCTTTACTGATGCCGATCGTGTGCGAAAGCGTACATAGTACAGAGACATCTACCACTGGACCATCAGTCAGTCGTGATACCGTTGTATCATAATGCTCAGTACACACCTTGTCTAAAGGGAGGACATGGGCAAAATCGACGGATTCCTGAATCCCAGGAAAGGATCGTCGGATGAAAGCAAACTGGCATACAACGTCCTCTGCAGTCAAGATCACTGGCAATGGCTCGTATTTGTTATAAAAGAGACGACCTCCGGCAACGGGGAACTTCCGGAAAGGGTCCAAAACGGCATGCTCAGCTGATAATGGTAAGTATTCATCGACTGCCAAGAATGTCTGAGCTATTGATCTCCGGCTCCCCTGGTGTGCGCGTGTATGCTTGAATATCTGGCGAATACGACCGGCGCGCCAGGCGTCCTTGTCTCCGAGCTTGAAGATCACTTGACTGTCTCCCGGTGAGGAGCGGCCTTCCTTGTAGACGATGCCTTGGTCCTCCAAGGTTTTTAGGGGAACTGCGAATGGGTTGGTTGAAGTGTTCCCAACACGATAACCGTCGTGGAGTTGTATCCAGCTTTCCAATGGTCGAAGGATATCGTTGTGAAGTGTAACATGATCCTTGGCACGTACTTCTTCTTCAGCGGGCGCGTCAATGGAGTAAGGCTCTTGAAGAGCCAGCATATCGCTCAGCAGCGTACCCCGTATATCGGATTGGAAGGTGTCAAAAAATGAAGCGACTATTGGATGAAGGGGCGCTGGAAGACTGGCGCTTGCGAAGAGGGCGCGGATGTTCTGCCGGCAACAGAACC
>JABYQE010000247.1:0-22862 GCA_022376435.1 Amylocystis lapponica
CAAACTCCCATCTCGACGCTTCCATGGCTGGTCTGCGGCATTCGGCAGTGCCGACGGTCGCACGCCACAATCATTTCAACGCTCAGGAAGACGTTGAGATGAAGCCCGCCACTATCGATATGTCTTACGAGTCTGGTTCGTCTCGCGAGCAGAGCAGCGACGAGGTCGAGTCTCCCCTCACTTCCACGGCTGCTCTTCGCAACGTCTCTGCCCTATACAACCCCATCGAAGATCTCCTCCCTCGCACTATCACTCCCTCTCGTGTCGGTCCTGGCAGCCAGGGGACCTCTCGGGACTCTCCCGGGGAGTTGGAGATTACCGAGTTCACGGACATTCTCGCTTCGAGAGATTGCTGGACAACAGTCGTTATCCTTTGATGCCGCGGCACTGTCTCTCCCCGACGCTTGACTCCTCCGCCTCCCTTGTTTCATTGTCTCGCTGGAATGGCCGGATGACCCGATTTGCTCTCGCAACAAGCTGCAGCGGATTCTTCGTCGACATCGTGAACACGCCCTTTTCCTAAAACAAGACAGGTCCTGGATGCCGCGGAACAGTTGGGCCGCGATAGGGAAATGAATGTGAGATGGCATGTATATTGTTTTGACGAGGGAGACTGACATGGGTCTCCGGAACAGAAAAAACAAGGCAGATTATCATAGAGTAGCTTAGTTCATGGAAGCATGGGCCGGCTTGCTTTTCGCTGGAAGACTTGTATCGGCACAGTGGCGGGATAGTGGGTGAGTTCCCCTTTGTTGATATTCCGAGTCACTGATGCACAGGTGGCTTACGGTTTTGTATTTGCGTAGATTTCGGGGAGCACGATACCGAAGCCCGCAGGGAGGGAAATCGTCGGGTTGACATTCTCAAGAGTGCAAATGAGAGCCGTTCAGGTTTCCCGGCAGTAGATAGGCCTGTGTAGCACGAGCGCGAGGGACTAGGTACCTGCAGGATTAATAGAACTCGGAGATGTTATGCGGCACGAGAACGGCCTCCAAGCGACGCCTAGCGGGCCCACCGTGAAGGGGAAAGTCCCGAGTGTTCTATGTGCCCTTTGCAATGCCCTTTCTTTCGTATTTGCTCACAGCACACTCTGCGCGCACGGTGTCTTGAACTTTAAGTTTCAAACCCGAGTCGGGCGCACGTGACGGGCGACAAGATCGGGTCGCGATCGAGGAAAATAGAAGTCGGCTGCTCACCGTCATTGTGCGCTCGATGGACCATCATGGACGTCGATGGACTCCCAGCCCTGCCTCGCTCTCCTGCAGTCCACAGACTAGTTGCAGACGCCGCATCTAGATCTCGATTCCCACCGCATCTCACTTCGAAGTCGCAAAGTCGCGGCCGCGTGCGTTCCGAGGCCGATTGAATGGTCGTGCTCGCCGATGTGCACACAGTCCACGACGCATCCGGCGGCGGCGCTGCCTTATCTCTCCTGCGGCCCACAGGCGGCAGATGCTGCGTTACGACGCCCAGGGCATCTGTAGCCCCAGAAACACGCGGCGCAAGGCACTCGTTGGCAGATCGGTCTAGTTTGTTCACCCAGCCCCGCGCCAACGCTCTCTTTAGCACCTCCAGGCATCTCCTCGACCTCCCCCCTCCTGCTCTCCGCATGTCCCAGCTGGATGGCCTGCACATCGCCGCCGACAGCTCATCGACATGCACCCTTACATGTGGCTCCCGTCGCACCGACGCTGCATGACGCCTGGTCTCGGTCTGCGGTACTCCCGACCCTGTCGGCGTGTTTGGATGGGACGTTGACGGGGGACGCTGAGCCGGGCAGCTCCCAAGGTCAGCATGGTTTTCTCATCTCCGTGTAAAGTTTCGTGGGAGACGGCTGTTCCGCGCTTCCTTGATGACAGTATATGTGCACGGCGTGCAGCATTAGAGCGTATTTGCAAAACGTCCAAAATGGAGCTCCACATCGCCCAAAATTAAAGGGAGCGTACGCCCAAAAACCTTTCATTTTGGGCATCTGCGAATACGCTTTACTCAAGGATGCTACGTGAACTTGCGCGCGTTCTGTTGCTTGATGGACGATGGCTGCACAGTAAGAGCTTTGGCGCGTCGCTAATCTGTCCGTTTAACCAGGAGACAGCGGGGAGACAACGTTACAGCTTCCCCTGCTCATAACGACTGGTTCTCGGCCTACAACTGTGTACGCGCAACAGGAAGTTATTCTTCCCCGCGATGAGTTTGCTGCTGTACTTGCATCGAACTCGACATCCGCAACTGCGTCGGATGACACTCCAAGCGCAAGCAACGACCTGGGGCCCATCCTAGGTGGACTATTCGGAGGGTTCTTCGGGCTCTTTGTTATCGTTGCCGCAATATGGTACATCTGGTGCGTGCGTCCTGCTCACCGTCGACGTCCTACTGACAGCACCAACGGCAACATAGGCACCGACGGCGCCACTTATGCTGCAGCAGAGACGACGTCTCTGAGACGCCCTCTCTCTCGCCTGTGCCGGACCCCAAGGTCCTCGTGCGCGCGCAGCATTCGCCCGTGCCGCCTGTTCCACCATTACCGCCGCCTTCGCCCACGCCATACCAGTACGGCCTCGTGGGCCGCCCACGATCGCACCGGTCCAGTTCCGTGCCATACCAGCCTCAAACACCATCCGCGTACTCGCAGTCGCGCCCCCACTCACAGTCGCTGTCCCTGTCGTCGGTCCCGCCCTCAGCATACAATGCCACACACTCGCGTGCCGGCTCCGGTGCTGCGACACCGCTCCCGGGCACAGGGACTTCCCTCTCGCCTGGCCCAAGTCTCGCACCGTCCTCCCGGTCTTCGACGCCCGCGCCGTCCACTGCGCTGCAGCATTATCGCTTGGAGCTACAGCAGCAGCAGCAGCAGCAAGAGAGGCTATCTTGGCCGCGCTATGGTGGTTCGGAGGAGGGCGGGGACGAGCGCCGCTCGCCGGTGCTCCGTCCGCACAGCGAGCGGAGGCCGTCCAGGCTGTCGCTGACGTTTGGGAACTGGAGCCTCAGGACAGACAGCGAGCACGGGGAGCCTCAGGAGCAGGCAGTCCATGAGGAGGGCACGGCGCCGGCCAGTTGAAACGCGCCGCATAGGACAGTGCCAATGTATTGTTATGACCGATGTATGTGCGAGGCGGATTCGATGGCAGAGATATAGACGTTGTTGTATCCCGTTGGCTGCTAGGTCGAGGTTGGCCAGAGAGGCAGAGGGTTCCGCCGTGGATTACCTGGTGAGTCTGTTGACGGCGACTCGAATTACTGTGTGTATTTGTTGCGTGTTCTCTTCCTCTGACGTGTCTCGGTGGTGCCCGCGTTCAGCGGCACTGATAGGTGGCTCGTGCTGCATCTGATTTCGTTTGAATCAGCGTAGCATCCTGCGCGAGACAAGACACCGTGCATAACGCTATGACGCGCTAGTCTCGTTTCACAGGTGAGTGCTCATGCCGGTTCTTCGAGCTTGACATCTCACTATAAGTTTTCGCTTTTCTCTTGGAAAATCAACTCGCACCATGCACGCCCGAATACGCCCAACGAAGAATGATTGCGCGTACATACAGAACAGAAACGAGTGATACGCACACCGATATTCCAACCCCCTCGTACCCAGTTGTTGGGTGCCAGGCACCTTCACATCTGCGGTTTCATTATACCATTGCTGATGACGAGCTGGCGGTACAGTGGACAGATGAACACGAAGCAACAGTCCAGAGGAGATGAGCAATAGCGGAGGGAACTCGGACAGGAGGGCACTCGCGCAGGCTGGATGTTGTTTCTCAGGTGAGCGAATCATGCTTTCGCCCGCTCGCACTTATTCAGACCTCCACTCTCGGTCGCGCGCAACCCTTCAAGCTTCAAGCTTCAAGCTTCAAGCATCATGACCATCGCATTACAGCCTGAAAAGAAATATGAATTAGGGACATGCCGGCGCCATTGCGATCCGGGAGGCAATGTCCGTGAGTGGTCTACGCGTCGAGGTGCATGAAAGACATGTCCTCTGCGCCGTGCGTGAACGCGTGAACGACACGGCCTCTGCGCCGTGATGTTCGACCACGCCTTCATGGCGGACAAGACGTGGTGCACGCTGGAGGGATCATCGTATGAGCGCGTGATCATTGCGCGGTTGCGTTGCGTTCACAGATCGCTCGGGATGCGTCGATTGCATCCATGCGTGGGACTCACGACACACATCTCACCGAGGCAAAAGGACATGAAATCCTGTGCTTGCCTCTCCCTCCTCATTTCGCTCACTGTGTCTACGTCGCCCCACGGCGAGTACCTTGTATATGTACGAGTTTGCAATGGCCACATTGATGCATATTTCACGCGCCCCGGATTTTTGCACACGTCCATTGTGTGCACGTCGGACGGATAGACTGAAATGTCTAGAACACCATTGATCGCGACGGCGCGTGGTACGCGTCGACCTGAAGCGATGTTCCGATGACTGGGCGTGCTGCCAAACGACTCTCGTAATTTGCTTACCCTCCGGATCGCCAACGTGACATCAAAGGCCGAGCTGTAACTCAGACCCCTCATAAAATCGTCCGAGGTGCTGTGAGCGCACGCGTGAGATAGATGACAAGTGCATTGATAGGCCGGCACGTACTTTCGTTGGGAGAGCTCCGAGTCGTGGCAGAAGCATTATGTCCGCTTTTTCAGCTTGTGTTCATGGCGCCTGTCGAACGAAGCTGATATTGTCCATACAAGCACGAACCAATGTTCCCTATTTGTGCCACGGTCATTAGGATGTATCAGCCGATATGTAATTGCGAGACATTGCCCATGGGACTTACCTGAATGTTGTCGTCAACCAGCAACAATGAGGCCACTGGTAGTTCGTGGTGGACACGGGACGAAGCTGCTGATAAGAAGGAAGACAGGGCTTGTACTTGGACAAAAGAGAGGAATCGACAGACGACGACACAGAGGGAAGAGGATGAGGACGTCGGGTCGATGCAGTGGGCTTTTATATGTGCAGGACCGGTCCCGCGCAGATCAGATGGCCTCATGCATGATAGCTTCTGATGCTCCTGAAACACAGACGGCGTGTCACAGACGGTAGGAACATGAGAACGAAAGTTGTCTTTACCTCATCTCGGCTGCCGTTCGCGATCATGCATACTAAGGTCGGAAGATCCAGCTTCGTCCCTGTCCGGCGGGATATGTTTGGCTGCATGCCAATTGAGGGCACACATTAAACAACACTTGGCTGCTCGATCTCGCAGGATTTGCCTCTACTGGAATACTGGAACTACGAGGTTGCAGCTCCCTTGACGGCGAGCCATTCATCTTGGTAGAGCTGCCTAGTATGGGTTGTCTGCGAGTGAGATACAGAGAATTGGATTCTCACGGAGTGAATCCCTTACCTTGAGTCTATACTGCCGAGAATGCATTTGACGCGACGGCGCAATCGTGTCCGCGTTTTCGCGTTAAAGAAGCTCCGATTCTGGCCCTGTAGTACATGTTTGTTTCACTTTCGTACATGTTCCGTAAGCTTCCAGCAACCAGTGAGAATCTAGAACTTGAAGAGGCGGACTTGACCCTCGTTGCGGGGAGAACCAGATCCTGCCGAAGGAAATTCTAATGACCGCGAGCCCCCTGCGTTTCATGCAGCGCGCGGCAACCGTGACTCCGGTGCGTTCATTCGGATTCCAGCTGTGAATCGTCGGTCATAGGAGGAAAGGTGCACGGCTTCCGATTTTGAATCCAAAGCCTAAGCATCTGTAGACATGCTCAGTCTCAGTGTGGAGTCTCCAGTCCTTAGAAACGACTTACGAAGACTGTGGCCGTGACGTGCGACTCGCGCGGCATCGATAGACACTCTTCTCTTACATTTGACCTATTCTGCTCCTCTTTCGTGGTATTTCCGTGCTGTGCCATCTGCCGCCATCCCTACCGCCGAGTATCCTGACAGAGCCGCCGTTCGAGGTCCCGATAGTTCCACGCAACGAGGCAGTCATGAAATCAATCTGCTGCAGACGGAGGATGACCGTCACTACGCATTACACGTACACACTGGCAGCGCGGCGCGCTTGTCACGGATAAGTCCAAATGGTACAACGCACCTTGCTTTGCAAGCGAGCGAGCGACCCTTGACGCCGGTATCATCCTTGCTAGTGACGCGAACAAATTCTGGACAATCTCGAAGCAAATGATGTCAGTTTTTGCGACGACTCGCGGCTAGTGTCAACTTCGGCATTGCTATCTGGGAGTGGGCCATACATACCAAGAAAGACTTTTGAGAGCACTACATCCGCTGTCAAGCATCGAGAAATGATCAACGTACATAGGATGTTGATATGTATTGGCCGCACTGTAGTTCATCTGCGGCGGGTGCTGTAAGAGACCGATAATTTTTATGACAATGTTTCTGTTGCGTATGTGAAGTGCAAACTCACCTGGATACCCGAGAAGCCGCTGACGCTGATGTTAAGCCTCGCCGTGAAACTCCCAGTGTACCGGTACAACGGCACGCTAAAGTGGGTACTCGTCCGAGTCGCACACCTGGTGACCTCCGATCCTCGATCCGAACCTGTTGCCGTACGAAAATGCTGAATTTCTTGGAATGCTCCTGGATTTGTCGGTGGCACCTTGCACTCCAGCTCATGATGTGCCGCACAAGTCCTCACAAAACCAGCACACTCAGAGAGCAAATTCTGTTTCCCCGCTCGACGCCATGCACTCGCTGAACACCATCGGGACGCGCGTCTGCGTGGGACGATGCAACACATCCAAGGGTGAGTCTCTTCCGCTGTTGTAGCACGACACACCTCATGAGCAAAGACACCTGCCAGTGGTAGCCGCCAGCTCGAGTGAGCGCAATCGCGACAGGTACAGGGCGGAGCTACGCAGGAAGATAGCTGCGCAACTCCGTACGTCTCAGCTGCCACCTCCGCCGCTAGTCTGCCCGAGCTGAATTTGTGCACAGGTGAGATCACTGCACATGCAAACGTGCGTATGGAGTGGGCTAGATACTGGTCGCGCATTGTCAGAAGGTTCCGCGTTGTCCTCGAGGGCTGGCCGCGCAGCGTGTTCGCACCCGTTGATCTTGGGGACCTTCTGACGGCGGACCTCAAGCTGCTCCTGGGACAGTGGGACGACAACACCATATATTTTCGCCGCATCAGCCAGGAGGAGTATACGGCGCTTTACTACGAGCGCAAGCGGCTGGTTGCACTAGGACTGGTGCGCGAAGAGCCGCCTATCCAGTCCCGTCGGGATAAGGGTGTAAGGAGGGTGCGGCTGAATCCTGCGACACAAGGCAGGAAGCATCAGGTCCCGATAAAAAGTAAGCCTATGATAGATTCGGAGGACGAGGACCAGATTGAGGATGAGGACTGCGCCGAGGATAAGGCCTGCGCGACACCCGAAATTGATGAGATAGAGGCCGCAACGGACTGGGAGATGGAAGCGGCGGTGAGGTCTGACGACGAGATAGAGACAGAATTTGAATAGAGAGAACAGACACATAGTTCAGCCATAGCTCATATGCATACTGTGGATGTCGATGCCCAGTTGAACTTGAGCTGGACGTTGAGGACAACAACGACTGAACCTAGTTTCCTGATTTGGTAACTCGATCGAGCCGACGCGCCACCTTGTACTATCGGTTGAACACTCATCTCCGTACATTGATCTTGAATCGTTCATTGCTGCAACACAAATATTGTGCCGGCCATGTCTTGGAGCGATCCTGCAGCTCAATCGATTGGCACCATATCTAGAGGATGGGTTTGAGTTACGGGCCCTGGGTGCATGCGAGCGGCCGTTGCACGTCAAGAACATGCTGCAAAACGTACACATTCGACTCAAAGGTCAAACAGCCTGAACGTATGTGATTGTACCCGATCCGAAATATCTGTACGTCCTCTCGATTCTGCCTCAACTGACCACCAGTCATTTATGACCGAGAGTTTGATAGTATTGCCAGTGACCCTTTGCAGATTTCAATTGGCCTGTTGCGACGGCCAGCTGGATTTCACCGGTGATGCTCCTCATACTTGCTTGAGAAGCTTGGCTGAGGTTGTTCCTGTTTCAGCTTGTGCGTAGTGGATCCGCAGGTGTGCGATGATTACACGTCAATGATTTTGTGTTGTAATTCTGCTCTAACTGCCGAGTCATATGTAAACTTCCAGAAAGCTCTACCAATCAGACAGATGGTTGCAGCCCATCAATTTGATTTGCAGAGCCTGCTGGAAACTTGCAGACTTTCAAGTTAGAGATTATCATCCCTTGTCAATCCCATTCACATGACAAAGCTTTGGTGAGATTCTCACAATGTGAGAGCTGACATTCATGGAAACTAGAGACTGAGTCACGAGAGAACTGAGGTTACTGAACTGTCAGGAATCACAAATTTTACGACATTGGCAAATGATCCGATTGATTGCAGCTTGCGAGACTTGTCATGATTTTGGCTGCAAGATCCAGACCATCAGTGAACACTTGGGGCGTCGGATCTGAGAATCGGATAGTTGGTTTGGCTTAATACCTATGTTCTTTGAGCTTGAATGCGTCAGCTCTGCCAATTCCTCCCACAACTACAGTGATGCTGCGCCGCTGCCCATCTAACCTACCACTAGGTTGAGGTAAGAATCTACTTCCTAAAAGTCAATAATGTTCAGCCTCATGTCTTTCAGTCTTGTACACACCTCGCAGTTGCAGAGAACGTCGAATGGCAAGAGGAAGATGTCCCGACTCCCGACACGTCCACAAGGGGCAACATCATGTGACAGTGAGAACTTTGAGGTGGCGTTGAATCACAGTCGCGATCGACAATTCAACTTCCCTAGTTGAATTGGTCTGTGGTACGTCGATTGCTGCCTCTGTTGATCGAAAGTCCTTGTCGGCCCTGACACATTCTCCCAGTAGCCTATCTCCCACCTGCGACCATCTACTCCTTTGCAACGCCTCAATATCTCACCCGAACCCATGTTCACGACTCGGAGGCCAGGACGGCTTCAAAATATCAGTCACAACCGGCATGCGTTTACTTGAACGGTTCGCAATGTCCCGCGAGTCTGTGATGTGGTAAGTTGACTGTCTCTGCCGATCAATTGAAATTCCTCACCTCACAAGACTTCCCGGTATCCTTTGATCAAGATGCTCGCTTGCTTTTGCATGTAGCACTCCCAGATTCACGTGCATGGCGATCGCCCACTCCGATTGTGGACGCCTACCTACGCTCAACGTTGCGGCCCCCTCAATGACGCCTGTAGCGTGGCCCCTTCCGAGTATGTGCGTTTATCAGCATCTCTGTTTTTCGTCCCTGTTCTTCTAACCGTTTCGGTGCTGCAGCACTACCCAGTGTACCCAGCACCCAGTCACCCAGTCTCACGACCTCTATGGCATACGGCGAAGGCGTTGGGCAGAACAACCACTACCTCCGACGGTTCCAGTATCGTCCATCCGTCCATCAAACTCCCATCTCGACGCTTCCATGGCTGGTCTGCGGCATTCGGCAGTGCCGACGGTCGCACGCCACAATCATTTCAACGCTCAGGAAGACGTTGAGATGAAGCCCGCCACTATCGATATGTCTTACGAGTCTGGTTCGTCTCGCGAGCAGAGCAGCGACGAGGTCGAGTCTCCCCTCACTTCCACGGCTGCTCTTCGCAACGTCTCTGCCCTATACAACCCCATCGAAGATCTCCTCCCTCGCACTATCACTCCCTCTCGTGTCGGTCCTGGCAGCCAGGGGACCTCTCGGGACTCTCCCGGGGAGTTGGAGATTACCGAGTTCACGGACATTCTCGCTTCGAGAGATTGCTGGACAACAGTCGTTATCCTTTGATGCCGCGGCACTGTCTCTCCCCGACGCTTGACTCCTCCGCCTCCCTTGTTTCATTGTCTCGCTGGAATGGCCGGATGACCCGATTTGCTCTCGCAACAAGCTGCAGCGGATTCTTCGTCGACATCGTGAACACGCCCTTTTCCTAAAACAAGACAGGTCCTGGATGCCGCGGAACAGTTGGGCCGCGATAGGGAAATGAATGTGAGATGGCATGTATATTGTTTTGACGAGGGAGACTGACATGGGTCTCCGGAACAGAAAAAACAAGGCAGATTATCATAGAGTAGCTTAGTTCATGGAAGCATGGGCCGGCTTGCTTTTCGCTGGAAGACTTGTATCGGCACAGTGGCGGGATAGTGGGTGAGTTCCCCTTTGTTGATATTCCGAGTCACTGATGCACAGGTGGCTTACGGTTTTGTATTTGCGTAGATTTCGGGGAGCACGATACCGAAGCCCGCAGGGAGGGAAATCGTCGGGTTGACATTCTCAAGAGTGCAAATGAGAGCCGTTCAGGTTTCCCGGCGGTAGATAGGCCTGTGTAGCACGAGCGCGAGGGACTAGGTACCTGCAGGATTAATAGAACTCGGAGATGTTATGCGGCACGAGAACGGCCTCCAAGCGACGCCTAGCGGGCCCACCGTGAAGGGGAAAGTCCCGAGTGTTCTATGTGCCCTTTGCAATGCCCTTTCTTTCGTATTTGCTCACAGCACACTCTGCGCGCACGGTGTCTTGAACTTTAAGTTTCAAACCCGAGTCGGGCGCACGTGACGGGCGACAAGATCGGGTCGCGATCGAGGAAAATAGAAGTCGGCTGCTCACCGTCATTGTGCGCTCGATGGACCATCATGGACGTCGATGGACTCCCAGCCCTGCCTCGCTCTCCTGCAGTCCACAGACTAGTTGCAGACGCCGCATCTAGATCTCGATTCCCACCGCATCTCACTTCGAAGTCGCAAAGTCGCGGCCGCGTGCGTTCCGAGGCCGATTGAATGGTCGTGCTCGCCGATGTGCACACAGTCCACGACGCATCCGGCGGCGGCGCTGCCTTATCTCTCCTGCGGCCCACAGGCGGCAGATGCTGCGTTACGACGCCCAGGGCATCTGTAGCCCCAGAAACACGCGGCGCAAGGCACTCGTTGGCAGATCGGTCTAGTTTGTTCACCCAGCCCCGCGCCAACGCTCTCTTTAGCACCTCCAGGCATCTCCTCGACCTCCCCCCTCCTGCTCTCCGCATGTCCCAGCTGGATGGCCTGCACATCGCCGCCGACAGCTCATCGACATGCACCCTTACATGTGGCTCCCGTCGCACCGACGCTGCATGACGCCTGGTCTCGGTCTGCGGTACTCCCGACCCTGTCGGCGTGTTTGGATGGGACGTTGACGGGGGACGCTGAGCCGGGCAGCTCCCAAGGTCAGCATGGTTTTCTCATCTCCGTGTAAAGTTTCGTGGGAGACGGCTGTTCCGCGCTTCCTTGATGACAGTATATGTGCACGGCGTGCAGCATTAGAGCGTATTTGCAAAACGTCCAAAATGGAGCTCCACATCGCCCAAAATTAAAGGGAGCGTACGCCCAAAAACCTTTCATTTTGGGCATCTGCGAATACGCTTTACTCAAGGATGCTACGTGAACTTGCGCGCGTTCTGTTGCTTGATGGACGATGGCTGCACAGTAAGAGCTTTGGCGCGTCGCTAATCTGTCCGTTTAACCAGGAGACAGCGGGGAGACAACGTTACAGCTTCCCCTGCTCATAACGACTGGTTCTCGGCCTACAACTGTGTACGCGCAACAGGAAGTTATTCTTCCCCGCGATGAGTTTGCTGCTGTACTTGCATCGAACTCGACATCCGCAACTGCGTCGGATGACACTCCAAGCGCAAGCAACGACCTGGGGCCCATCCTAGGTGGACTATTCGGAGGGTTCTTCGGGCTCTTTGTTATCGTTGCCGCAATATGGTACATCTGGTGCGTGCGTCCTGCTCACCGTCGACGTCCTACTGACAGCACCAACGGCAACATAGGCACCGACGGCGCCACTTATGCTGCAGCAGAGACGACGTCTCTGAGACGCCCTCTCTCTCGCCTGTGCCGGACCCCAAGGTCCTCGTGCGCGCGCAGCATTCGCCCGTGCCGCCTGTTCCACCATTACCGCCGCCTTCGCCCACGCCATACCAGTACGGCCTCGTGGGCCGCCCACGATCGCACCGGTCCAGTTCCGTGCCATACCAGCCTCAAACACCATCCGCGTACTCGCAGTCGCGCCCCCACTCACAGTCGCTGTCCCTGTCGTCGGTCCCGCCCTCAGCATACAATGCCACACACTCGCGTGCCGGCTCCGGTGCTGCGACACCGCTCCCGGGCACAGGGACTTCCCTCTCGCCTGGCCCAAGTCTCGCACCGTCCTCCCGGTCTTCGACGCCCGCGCCGTCCACTGCGCTGCAGCATTATCGCTTGGAGCTACAGCAGCAGCAGCAGCAGCAAGAGAGGTTATCGTGGCCGCGCTATGGTGGTTCGGAGGAGGGCGGGGACGAGCGCCGCTCGCCGGTGCTCCGTCCGCACAGCGAGCGGAGGCCGTCCAGGCTGTCGCTGACGTTTGGGAACTGGAGCCTCAGGACAGACAGCGAGCACGGGGAGCCTCAGGAGCAGGCAGTCCATGAGGAGGGCACGGCGCCGATCACTGGAAATGCACCTGCATAGGACAGTAAGGTGTTATGACACTGATGTACGTGCGGGTGGGCCGGCCCGTGCGGGAGACCCGTCTCGCACATGCGCTTCTTTGGTTGTCTTGTAAGATGTCGTCTAGCCTGCTCTCTATTCCACCTGATATTTGCATGGACTGTAGCTAGATATTTGCACTTGTAACATTATGGCAGAGTAGAGATCAACGCTGTTGAGTGTTGGATAGCTAATCATTATTGTCGAGCATCTCCAACCAGCAGTGCGTTAACGTTGCATATCAACGTTAACGTGCAGGTCGGGACGTGCATCCGTCTGTTTGGTCCGCCCAAATGGCCTGGAGTGGTATGTAGAACATCGGCCGAGGGCTCGACTGGATCACCGATCAGTCCATGTAAAACATCCCATGTTCTGAGTCTGCTGGACAACAACTGACGTCGACAATAGCCTTGAATTCTAGGCCGGATTGGCATGCAGAACGCCTGCGAAGAGTCCTCGGCCGAACCAGACTTCAAGGCGCCAACACTAGACTTGCCAAACCGGGAAGCCTTGTCCGGCTATCTAGCCGGGCCGTGCGTAGGCTACTCGATTTCCGAGCGTTGCGGAACATCGTCGACTCTGCTGACCTGCGCGATGGGCCTTCGAGCACCTTCCGATGCCGGTTCGTGCGGACGAGCGGTTGGAGATGTCTCTCTTGCGAACGGTCAGTGCTTCGCTAGGTGCTTACCCGTACTGGCCCGGTAGGTCCTCGAATGCTCCGTCCGAGTTCCAGCCAGGACCGGGTCGCACGATGACCGATCCTCACCTTCCATGAGTCTCGCTGGGTCTCTATGTCGAACACGGGTCTATCGGCCTTCGCTGAACGATGGTTGTGCGTGCCCAAGCTCCATATAAAAAGGTCTTGCGACTGCGCTCACTTTCTGCATCCGGTTTACGGTTTACGAATACTCATCTGCTCACAAGACCTCCTCCGCTCCTCAATCTCCCTCTACTCCCCGTCCAACACTCAAGAGATGTCGGGAAACGACGCGCTCAACAGCAACCCCCCCGATGCTGTCCTCCACGTCAGCACCCACGGTTCGGACTGGCTGTGGGCTGCGTTTTCGCTCCTCGCGTGCTTCCTCCTTGTCACGGTTGGCATCACCTTCACAGTAAGTTGTACGCAGCAATGTTTTGCGAGACATGGACACTGACTGGTGGGATTGTAACAGCGTCCACGGGGTGCACGGTTGTTCCACCAGATTGCCGTCATCGTTCTGACCACCGCAAGCATCGCCTACTTCTCCATGGCGTCCGACCTCGGCGCGACACCAGTCGTGACTGAGTTTCGCGGAGACCATGTAACCCGCCAAGTTTGGGTGAGTTCATCTCTTGATATTCAGCTACAATGGGCGTAGCTGACGGTCATAATATTAGTATGTGCGCTACATCCAGTGGTTCATCAACTTCCCGTTGTTGCTTCTCGAGCTCCTGCTCGCTACGGGCCTGTCGCTCTCCGACATCCTGACAACGCTCTTCATGGCTGTCGTTCTCGTCGTGAGCGGCCTCGTGGGCTCGCTCATCCCCAGCACCTACAAGTGGGGCTTCTTCGTCTTCGGCTGTTCTGCACTCTTCTACATCTGGTACGTGTCCTTTCTTGTATCGCCTTTCGGCCATTATCAACGACCCATCCCAGGTATGTGCTGCTCTGGCACGCGCCGCACACCACGTTCGCAGCAGGTGGCGTCGTCCGCAAGGGGTACTACCTCGCGGCGTCGTACCTTGCATTCATGCTCATCACGTACCCGATCTGCTGGGCGTGCTCCGAGGGCGCGAACGTGATCTCGCCCACGTCCGAGATGATCTGGTACGGCATCCTCGACGTGTTCGCGGGCCCGTGCTTCCTCTTCGTCTTCCTGTGGGAGCTCCGCGGCGTCGACTACAACGCGTTCGGCCTCCAGTCCGGCAAGTTCGTCGGGTACGCGCCTCGCGCACCCGCTGCTGCGACTTCCGAGAAGACCCCTGTGGGCCCGCAGGCCGCGTAGGATCGTGCCTGCGCGACATTTCCTTTCCCAATCCCCCCGACTCTGCGGCCTCCATGACCACCGACGACTTGACGCATGTCTACGAGCATTTTAATGACCTGCCTTTGTAAAATTCACTGTACAACGCCATCCCTTCTTTTGCCACGCCTCATGACGCCTTACTACTAATACTTGCCACTAGCTCCTTTAATGCCCTGCCATTCATAATGTTGTACTGCAGTCTTGCATTGCATTGTACCGGCTGTACCCAGTGTAAAAATGTACTGTATGTTAATGCGCATCGCGTCGGGTTTCGACCCATATTTTGGTCACTGTGCGCGATAACCTGAGTATGGGATCTCCGGATGTTCTGACACCAGGCCTGGTATCGATGATTGTAAGTCCCATGCCACTTGTTATAGTATCTGAATGAGTGGAAAGAGATTCAAACGCAGTCAACACCAACTGGTCCAGTGAATGTGCACACTCCCATTCTGCACATAATTTATGGTTAAGGTTCGAGGTCTCTGAATGAACCGAGCAGCAGTTACTGATCTTCACGACATGTGCATGGCGTCGCAGTCATTAATATGGTAAACAGATCCATATGTAGTCCAAAAAACAAACGTACGGGAACTGCATACCATACAGGTAGGATATCCGAAGACCTTCAGCGCAATACGACGATGGAGCGACAACCCCGGGGCCCGGCATAGTGTGAACGATGTTGGAAAACAGCGCCAGTTGAGTACCGGAGTGTTGCAACGTGCGGTCGCGAGGTGCATATAAGTATTTTGTCCCATGCTCACAGCCCACAGCCAGTAAACGCCGAATGGTACTTATGTCACAAGCATCAGTACTAGTCTCGGTGGGTGATGTTAAAGAACCTACTTCCCGCTGCTTGTGAGTGGGCGGTGCTCGAGGAGTACATGAAATTCAGGTAAAAGTCATGGACCGAGCAGCTAGAGAGCGAATGTGTCTGTCTGCCGAGGCACGAGAACAGACACTAGTCTATGTGCAAAAGAGAGGTGCTAGGCAACCACCCATTTGCTGCGCTCAGCAGCCGCCCTTCTCCGAAGATAGGGGCCTGTTTGATACGAGCAGGGATGAGCTGAGGAGCGGTGGGAAACGGTTTCGAGCCTGCGAAAGCTCTCATCAGGGGGCTTAACCGCTACCCCAACCGCTGCCCTTCTAGGGCTGTGTAGGAAACTACCAAAATGCACGAAGGGAGTCTGCTTACCCGTACGTGGACGGGCGACCTGTGCACATGGGCAGGCAGGTGGCTAAGCGTGACCCTGAGCGAGCTTGGTGTGGTGGTGGGGTAGGACAGAGGGGGACGGGAGGCTTCAGACCGGCATAAGAACCTTAGGCCGAAGCACTAACCCTCTGCCCAGCTGCCAGGAATGGGCGCTTTCGCTACCCACGCCGGGACTTTGCGCGTTTCCATGCAGCACTCAACTCGGAACCAACCGAGTTGAGGCCTCCCCTTCGCCATGGCCAAGCCATTCGACGCGCGACATAGATGTATACCTTCCTTCAGATTGTCAGAAACATCGCGACCGTGACGTCGCAATAACGGCACACTGCCAAGATTGGTAAGTAAATCAACAAATGGATAAGCAGAGCGCCAGAGAGACGTCTTCGCCGACGTCGGGAGCTCAGCGCTCAGCGCTCAGCACCAAGAAAGTTGATGCCCTAGTGGTGAAATGGGTCGCCGAGCAAGATGAAACTGATCAAATTTGGCTAGATCCGCCAGGCGCCCAAATAATTCGACCTCCGACCACTTCCGAAGGGAGAACGTCCAATCTCCGCTGTGGCGAGGTGGCACCGGCGCAGCGTTAGGAGCAGCATGTTAGCGCTGCAAGTGATTGTGTATCCTCCTCCTGAACCATGTCTGCACGGCGTCAGGCGTCGACCACGTCCCTCGCAAAATATGCCCGTGCGAACTCCCCTGACCTCACCAATCGCTCTCTTGACTTTTGCAACGCTTTCTGGGGACTCGGTGATGGCGGTGTCGATGTGCTCTTCGCCCGCATGCGCGGAGCCTCAAGGACGATGGACGAGCTGAGGAACTTCTGGAAGGAGCGGTGCGTACATGTGCTTCAGATGCTACTGCTTCACCTGACGGAATCGTCATGCAGAGCTATGATTGAGGAGCAGTACGCAAAGCGATTGGCGAGCCTCGCTAAATCTCCGCTCGGGAAAGACGAGATTGGGTATGCTACGATGCCACGGAGGTTTGCTATGCCCGCTGACATCATCTGTAGGGAACTACGCTTGTCTTTGGATACTCTCCGACAGGAGACCGACAAACAGGCTGGATTTCATCTGCTTGTTGCGCAGCAGATCAAGACGGACCTCGAGGGGCAGGCGACCGCGTTTCTGAACAAGCAGTTGCACCACAAGAAGACGATTCAGGCTGCAATCGAGAAGGAGTTCAGGACGAAACAGACTCAGGAGTCGTATGTGACCAAGGCGCGCGAGAAATATGAGGCGGACTGCGTGCGCATCAACTCGTACACAGCCCAGAGCACGCTCATGCAGGGCAAGGATCTCGATAGAATTCGGGACAAACTTGACCGGGCGCAACAGACAGTGCGGGCGAACGAGCGTGATTTTTCGAACTTCGCTCGGGCGCTGCAGGACACGGTTGCGAAGTGGGAGGTGGATTGGAAGGCGTTCTGTGATAGCTGCCAGGACTTGGAGGAGGAGCGGATGGAGTTCATGAAGGATAACATGTGGGCGTTTGCTAATGCGGTATCAACCGTGTGTGTTGCGGACGACGAGGTATTCACATATCCACGTCTTTTGCTCTTGTTCGGCCGCTGACGTCGCATTTGTAGTCGTGTGAGAAGCTGCGACTTTCACTGGAGCAGCTCGAGCCAGACAAAGATATGGAGAACTTCGTGCGGGATTATGGAACAGGCAGTGCGATCCCAGATCCCCCAGCATTTGTTAACTACGCCAGTCCAGATGCCGTTCCGTCCTCTTCTCAGCGCCCTAGCACGCGTCCCGCCAACTTTCCTCGTCACACTCAGCGTGTGAGGCCGATGGCTGCTTCGCCTACCCCTCAACCGGAGGAAGAGCCTGAGCCCACGATGAACATCGCTGGCGTCGGAATGGGCGGTGGACGAAGAATAGACCCTTCAACGGACCCCCAGCTCAACCGGGCGCAGTCACGGAGCCGAGCGAGCAGTCGGGCGCAACCCGAGCAACAACAACCTGTGCCAGCCCCTAATGGATCTGTGCCTCGTATGCAACAACCATCGGCATACGGCACACGCGCTGCAGATCCGCAAGCGGACCCGATTGACCCGACGGCCAAGACGATGCTCAAAGTAGGAGACAACGCGTATGAGGTTGATCTGGCGCGAGACCCACAGGCTCGTTCCGGCGGTCCAAGCCCGATGCAGAACGGGCCTACTGTGAGCCCACACAACGTCGGCCGGGAGGGTGACCCGCTCGCAAAGCACATGGAGGAGTTGCGGAACCAGGCATCGGCTGGCGGGGGGAGCATCCGGCGGAGCGGACAGTGGAAGACGCCCGTTCAGCAGGCCCAGACATCCTCGCAAGGACCGAGCCCCTCGCCGACGAAACGGGACCCGTCTGCAAAGCTCTCTCCGCCTCCCGGCGGATCTACGAACAACGGCCGGCGGCAGTCGGTCAACTACCGCAACTCCGCAGAGATCGTTGTCGGTGCGTACCCTATCCAGCATTCGAACTCCCGGCCACCTTCCCCGAACCCGCCTACCGCCAATTTTATGAACCCGCCCCAGGGTTCTTCGGGTCCATCCGCGAACATGCCCGTACAGGAGGTGCTCGAGAAGTACGGGCAGTCATTCCCTGGCGAGCGCAGCCGGCCAAACAGCCGTGTCGGCAGCATCTCTGGTGCTTCCATGCAGAACCAGCCTCGAGAGCGCCCACTGAGTGTCATGGGCCATGCGGGAATTGGGGCGCAAGGGCGGAGTCCAAGCCCACAGCCATTCATGCCCCCATCGCGGAGCACCAGTCCCGCGATGCAGCACCAGCAAACGAGTGCTCAGGGAACACGCAGGAACAGTTTCCGCGTGCCGCCGCCCGCGGTCAACGGCGCAGGACGTGGGCAGCAGCAGACGCACCCGGGGTCTGTGCCAGGACGCCAGGGCTCCGTGTCCTCCTCGATTACAGTCCCACAGGTATCTGAGCAGCAGCAGCGTCCGACCAGCCCCAACAGCGTCGGGATTGCGCTCGATCCGAACGGGCGCGTCGCGATGGATTCGATGGCGGACATGTACCAGCAGAACTACCGCCCGCAGCAGCCGCCGGCATCCCAGCAGCCGCAGCAGCAACCTTCGCGCCGCCTCAGCTACAACAATATGGGCGCGAACGGGCACCCTCAGGCACTCATGGCCGCGCCCGGCGCGGTGCCGGGAGGGTACGGCGCACCGCCTGCACAGGGCCCACCGCAGCCGATGTACCCGCCGTACGGGGCGCCCCCCACTCAGCAGCCACCGCAGCCGATGTACAGCGCACCGCCCCCGGTGCAGTATCAGCAGCCGCCTCCGCACCAGCCGCACCAGCCGCAAGTGTACCAGCCGAAGCCGCAGGAGTACGGCGGGGCCGTGGTGCAGGACCTCCATCGCGGCGCGTCGATGAACGGGTACTATCCGCAGAACGGTGGGATGGTGCATCCGCCGCCGCCACAACCACAGCAGCACCCCCAGCAGACAGGGTATCGTGCGCCGAGCCCGATGCGCGCGCCGTCGCCGCAGCCGCCGGTGAACGCGCCGCCGACGAACCAGTATACAGACGACGGGCGGGGCGTCCTGTTCTACGGTACGTGATGTGCGCGCTGTGATGTCTCCGCGTGATCGCTGATGGGATGTGTGCAGTGAAAGCGCTGTACGACTACCAGGCGACGATCGACGAGGAGTTCGACTTCACCGCGGGCGACGTGATCGCGGTGACGGCGACGCCCGAGGACGGGTGGTGGAGCGGCGAGCTGCTCGACGAGGCACGGCGACAGCCTGGGCGGCACGTCTTCCCGAGCAACTTCGTCTGCCTGTTCTGAGCGCGGGCCCGACCTCTTCTTGCTCTTGTAAAAATACCCGCCAGCCTCGCGCCGCACGGGACATTGTACACTTGGCTATTACCGATTGACGAGCCGCTGAGGCTGCTGCTCCCTGTTTGTATTTATGCACCCGAGTTGGCTAGCTCGCGCGTCCGCACTTTCCTTCGTTCTTACGCGTTTTCCTAGGTGCCGCTGGTTCTGTCTCAGAGTCCGACTACTGTTCCGCTCGTTGCTTGGTCTTGATCTTGCGTCGCTGTTAAATACTAGTAGCAACATACTACCATCTATACCTGTATCGTCAATTATGCGTGTACCCGGCCCTCCTTCCTCTGTTGGATACAATCGATGCTGCACTCGTTCTTATTTCTCCGTATCCCGTTTTCTCGCCGTTCTCGGATCTGGCTGTCGCTCTGCTCACGTTCCTTTCTCGTGCGTGCGTCATGGTGGCGGTGAAACTTGCTTGCCAAGTCCGCATGCGTCGACAAAGATAGCCTAGCAATGAGACCTGGTGCCCATGCTATTGTACGAAGAGACAATGAAGCATTGTATTCAGATGTAAGTATACTATCTGAGATACTACTCATCGAAAGGGGAAGGACCCCGGTGTCAGTCTGACTAGCTCAAGGGTGGTCGACAGCTGATCATATTTAATCGATCGAGCGCGCTAGGCACCTCGTCCTCCGCATTCATATTTACGGACGCGCATAGGATCCATGCAGCAAATTCACGAGATGCTCGCTCAAGGCCCACCCATGGCGGAGACACGACAATAATAGTGACAATATATTGATTGGTGCACGAAGGAGGGACCCCGCGCGTACGCGACCGATCGATCGCGCGCGAAAATCACAAGCCTCGTTGGATATGTTATTTAGTGACAGGGCTCGCTCGTCCATCCGTACGCCCTCCAGCCACAGGACGCTATCCCTCTGCCAACATTCATCGTCTGCATTTGCCATACCATCCTTCCCCTCCTTTCTCTTTCTCGATTCCACCTCCATCTTCCTCAACGCACGGTCACCCCTTTGCACACCCACCCACCCTTCACCAACTCAATAACGACATCAGTCATGATGACACGTATGTTCGACGTCTATGAACACCCCACGTTCGACGTCGGCACCTCGCGCAGCGACCGTTGGACGCTTGTCGCGCTCTCCGGCGCCGCCCTCGTCCTCGCCACGGCTGCCCCTCTCCTCTTCATCAAGGGCGTAAATCCGTCGTGGATTCTCGACACGTACGTCCTTGTCTTTCCCCTCGCGGAGATCCGACACGAGCGTCCGCATCTGATCGTAAACTGGCATCCTTCTCGTACACGTAGATTTGCGGTCAGCCATTGACGGCGCACCGCACCGCACCGCGGGACGCACCACAGCGATCGCGCGGGCACAAGTCGTACGTCGTATGATCCCAAGATGTCTCGCCCCTGTCGCTCACCGCAGGCGGTCTCAGCGACCACTGACCCAGACCAGGCTCTGCCCAGGCTGCACGCCTTCGCGCATGCCGCCTTGACTCCTCCATCACTGCCATTTTTGCCATGTCTCATCTCGGTCTCGCCATTGCTCCTCCCCACGATCACCCCATCTCTACCCCACGACCCCTCCTCTGTCTGCATGGCGCATGCGCTCCCTGTACTATCTTGTAGCACGTCTGGAATATCGGCATGTATTGTACACTATCCCACCACTCCCGCACGCTTGGTCCATTTGGCAATCTGAAGTTGTTGTGTCATCCACTGGCTTTATCGGAGGCGCGGGCAAGTCTTGAGGCGCTGCCGCGGCGAGGCTCGTCCGGCCGTAAATGACAATGGCCAACGAGATCTGATACTAGCTCTTCGCTGTCCGTGGAACGTATGCGAGCAAAAATCGTCGAGGGACAACCTTCAAGGTACTACCAGGGTTCGAACCTGGGTTCCGGGAATTTATATCACCCGATGGTCAAAATCCCGAGTGATAACCACTACACTATAGTACCATTGCGCAATGCCTGTGCCAGTGGCTATCTGATCAGTCCGCCACGGCGACTCCATAAATCTCCTGAGAAGACCATGTATTGGTGCTGAGCTCACGCATCGCTGTGTTATAACTTCGAGTCCTCATTAATCATTCCTGGACCGATCCTGTATCATCTGAGCTCCCAAGGACTCAAAAGCAAGCTTCCCAAGCCATCGCCAGTGAATGCCCTCGCGCCCACATGCCCCGCTACAAGCTCGTCTTCTTCGTGCCCGCTCCCGCGACACAGCGCGTCCTGCAGCACCTCTTCGCCGTGTTCCCCGCGCACGTCGGCCGCATCGGCGCATACGCCGGCTGCGCGTTCGTCGCCCGCGGCACCGGTCCGTCCCCTCTGCAGCAGCTCCCCAGCGAAGGGCTGACGCAGCACAGGACAGTTCGTCCCGCTCGCGGGCGCGCGCCCTGCGATCGGCGCCGTGGGTGTGCCGGAGCGGGTGGAGGAGGACCGCGTGGAGGTGCTCGTGCGCGAGGCGGGCGGGGAGCGCGCGGACGTCGCGCGCGTCGTGGAGGAGCTCAAGAAGGTGCGTGCTGCATGGCGTGCTGGGCTGCGTGGACGGCGCTGATCATGGTGGGCGGGGGCGCGAAGGTGCACCCGTATGAGGAGGTAGCGTATGATGTGTACCGGCTGGAGGATTTCTAAGTCTTGAGAGGCGTGTGGGCGGTGTGTCCATCTGCGCCTGCAGGATCGATTCTGCACACTGGTCGATCGCGGCGGCACACACATGTACATTTAGTCCATACAATTACAACATTTACTTCGAGGCCATCGCTAGCCGTAGCGTCCCCAGAACCGCCCTCCCATGCTCAATATCAAGGCGTCGCCGACGGCCCAGGCCCGCGCGACTCGCGCTCCCGCCCACGCTCCACTGGCACTCGCTCCTCGCTCCCCCCCTCCCCCCGCACCTCCCCTTCCGAGCCCGAGCTCGCGCTGCGCCCGAACTGCCCAAAGCTCGGCGTGCGGATGCACGGGATCTGCGGCTCGTCCGCCTGCTTGCGCCCCATCTGCCTTTGGTTCTGGAACCTGCGCAGCATGAGGCACGGGCACGAGAGGACGGGACAAGACGGGGGGGGACGCACCAGATCTGCACGGAGCGCGGCGGGATCCCGAGCTGCTTCGCGAGCTCCTTGCGGCGCCGCGTGGAGGGGTAGAGCCCGCGCGCGAACTCGTCCGTCAGGATCTTGAGCTGCGCCGGCGTCGCTTCTTGCGGCGGGGCACGATGAGGGGGCCTGGGAAGGGTGCGTGGGCGGGGGCCGTGTGGGGGTAGGGCGCGTACTGCGGGTAGCTATAGTTCGAGCCCGCCTCGGCCGCCGCGGTTGGGGGGGCGGCATTGGCACCGGCGGCGGCCCAGCTGG
>JABYQE010000248.1:0-22822 GCA_022376435.1 Amylocystis lapponica
CGTGAGGAAATGATGAATACTTCTTCGTGTGTAGACTAATAAATTGCGCGGTAACATCATAGCAGTGGCTCGGGGGTGGCCGTCATTGAAGCTCTGGAATCTGTTCGCTCTCCTGCGGTAGACAAAGTTTCAGAGCTAATTTCAAACGAGCGAAAGCATATGCGATCACAACGACCAAGCTACCCAGTAAGATAGATACAGCCATAGATCATCGACAATATGCACAAGTACATATGATAGTCGTCCCCTCCCCCGTCATGCAAAAGAACTTAATCGTGGTACGCCGCATCCTCGAACATCGGCCGGCGCTCGCTCATGCCTGGCGGCGCGCCGCCCCTGCCTGCGCCAACCACGCGGTACCCGGTCGTCTGCGGGCGTTGGCGCACGAGCGTGATCGCGATGATGATCAGCAGCAGGACCGCGCCGCCCGCAAGGCCGATGATGATGTACGTGTTGCGCTGCAGCGTCGACCAGTCTGCACTCGAGACCACTGCGGGGGTCACGCTCGCCGCCCCCGACTTCATGTTGAATGTCTACACTCACCACCCGAAGTACTTGCTTCAGTCTTCCGTCAAACCAGGTGTCCCGCATGGAAAACTGATGCGTTGCCGAGCGTCTTACGCATCCACCTGGACCGGTTGAATATCAAAGGTCCTTCACATTGTTCACAATATCTCAGCAGTCCGAGGATGTTGCACGGTCATGTGATCGCGTATTCCCGAATCTCTCGGAGGGCCGGAGGCGCTAGTGCCACCGCGCCCCTTCCGCGCCCCGCCATTGTCGTCGATGTCGACTTCCACACGACTAGCTAGTCTCTTGCAAAGCTGATATCAATTCAATCACCAAGCACACAGATGGGACACTGCACCGCCACCCGCGTCCGTGGTTCGAGACTCCGCTGCTTTGCCTCAGTAGGCCAAAGCGGTCACCGCCACGCTTGTGACGCTTTGGGTTGCCCGCCATGTGCATGTTCCATTGTTTTCTAGCTTCGCCCTGTTCTCCGACCCGGATGGTACAAATACCGCCTCACGCTTGGATTCCTTTCTCCATCTATCCTCCCACTTCATCGTGTTACATTCCGTCCCTCCCTACCTCTGATACTACTTGAAATCTCTTGCACCATACACATCTTACCAGTGAGTAAGTAATATTTTCGCTAGATAAACTTCCTCAGCTGAGTGTTACAGATACAATGACGGCGCCGCTTCGATCTATTCTGCGCAACCACGACGAATCATCCAATGGTCGCAAACGGACCTCCCGAGACGACGCAGCCAGGTAAGTGCCATATTACTGTTACCCTTCGTTACTAATTCCAAATATAGGGCCAAAGTGATGGAGAGTATTCGAGCGGAAGCAATCCGAAGTCGGGCTGCACGCCGTGACGCTGAGCGCGCGGGTCCGTCTTCAGAAGAAGTTGAAACGACTACACAGCGAACTGGTCCCGGGTATGTCCTTTGTTTATACGTTTCAAGACGGTTCTGATTATTTATGGAGCAGCTCAATCAGAGCAGAGCGCAGAGTGAAATTCCAGGAGACGACGGCTGACGTGACCCGAAAGCGGAGGGTGTGGGTCCTAGGGAGGGTCTTTGAGGACCTTGGTGGTGGAATCCTGGTTAATCACGAACCAAGAAAGGCAAAGCACAGAAAGGAGAAGCACGGGGATGAACATCAGGCGCCTGAATCTGCTCCTACAGCGGTTTCTACTCCTGTGCCGACTCGCCCAAATTCCCCGGTGCTGCAATGTCCAGCTGCCCCACGCCCTCGCCGTGCAGCGACTCCGTGCCATACATCAGGAAAAAAAGACTGGTCGACATAGTGCAAGGTAGGGTCTATAGCGCGCATTGCCGGATCGACAAGTCCCCCTTTATCAGGACGGTATAGCCACCAGTAGGAGCCATGTAGCACTATATAGTACTGTCTTGTAGCTACCGAGCACTACCGTGTGCAATTGAGACATGCGGGGAGGTTATATACATGTATGATAGTACCACATTGAATGAGATAGACTTATGTTTCAATGCCTAGCTCACACTCCGAGAACGAAGTCATTGAGATCGAGTTGATTCGCGCGAAACTAACATAACGGTGAGATATTACAGCCGTACTACTACACTCTGCTTATTCTGCCTCACTGTCCGTCTCGCCCGAACGACCCTGCAGGTGCTTCTTCGCCTGTTCGAGAGCAGCAGAGGAGATGTTGCTCGTGATGGATTCCATATTCGTGGGAGCACCCGAGGCACGACTGGAAGCATGCGTTCACAACGCGGGAGGAATAATACAGTAAGGAACCAGCATCCGAGTCATCTGCAGCACAGTGAGACATACCGTGCGCGATCGTGCCACTTTTTCCGGATCTTCCTCGTGATGCCCTCGTCCAGTGCCTCCCAATTTTGAAGACCCTTGCGATAGCTCTGGAATGTAGTCTTGGTGTCTTCCTCGCGAAAGGCAACCTTGAACTGTACACCCGAGGACCACTCCTCGATACTATGCTCGATCTAATACTTATCAGTAGCCTCACAGTAAGGGGAGACATGGAAAGGACTCACTGCCGCGAAAATCAGAGCGAGAGTGGTCAGACCGATTGGGTCAAAGTGACGTGGATATTGGATGCCGACCGCATTCTTATCTGTGAAGAAACATGTGTAAATCAATTTTGATACGATCGGGTGCTCGGCATATCCTGAGCGCTCGCCCGACGTGTCGCCATTGTCCTGTCGGAGTGAGCAACAGTGGCAATGTTAAGTAACAGAAGTAAGAACACACGGAATACTAACTTACCTTATACAGAAACATAGAATCGTCCATAAGTCTCAGGTATATTCTGATGTTCTCGCGCGCCTGGTCACTCTTCTTATCGCCAGTGTTGACGAAGCCATATGTTTGTTGGACAATCGGCCGGACTGCCTTGATAATGTCGCTGCGAGTGTTTGACTTTCGAGCTTTAATCTGCCGCGCAGCGAAACAGTTAGCTAGATATCAAAGAAAAGAACATCACTTACAATGGTCATCATTCTCTCCGTAAGCTCGTAGGTGTGTGTCCCGTTGCGTGCTTGGCAGGCGGTATTCCAGGCTTCTTGTGCCCATGTTGCCTGCTGTTCCGCATCTGGGAAAGAATTAATTGTATAGATTTGCCATTCGAACTCTCGGATGGCTCATATCAACAGCTCTTTCACCTCGTCTTTGTAGTCTTGGGCCTTCGGGCGCCCCAATGGCGGTTGGTTGTTACGGAACTCAGCAACCCGCAATAGGGGCATTGAACCTGGGCTGGTGCTGGGAGCAGGGTCCACATCACCTAGTTGAGTATTGCTGGTGGGGGGAGCAGCATGCGGTGGAGGTCCAAGGAGTGCCCACTTGTTAATGTTCTGATCGTGGGATGAACGTTGCATGGTGCCACTGTCCAGATCCGTACCCGGTGAGATCTTGCTTGTGTGAGCAAACCAAGATGACGTGATGTAAGATAGAAGCAAGGCACTCACAGATTCACGCCGGTGACGGTGGCGTGTGGACTCGGAGCCAGCGTCCATAGTCGCGGATGCAGTTCTTTCTAGGTTTTTGATGGTGTTTCTCCGGAGGACGTGCCATTTGAATAGACTCCCCCTTCTTGAACTGTTGAGATGATTAGTACACTTCGCATGATCACTTGTGAACACTAAACACGTACCGCTGAATGGAGATTGGCAGATTGCATGCCGTCCGACTCACTTCCATCTTCGCTTTCAGGCGGCATTCCATCGAACGAGAAAGGCGCCTCTGACGTTGTTGAATGTCCAGCTGCATTGACCTTGTGGTGCTGTCTCTCGTATTTGGCAAGTTGTTCTGAAGCGCTCAATTTTGCGCTGTTGAGCGGCTTGGTTGTTGTCATCTGATACAGATTCATACAACTAGTTAACTTAGATGTTGTGACTCAGAAGGGAACATACGACCTAAGACTTGTTGCTTCTTGCTAGGACAGACGTCGCTTCTTTGATAGTACACGGCTTCGTTGTCGTGTGATGTGTTTTTGGAATGCTTCACAGGACCCCGGGAGTCTTCACGGTCAGAAGAATCTGGACTTGAAAGAACACGCTTTGCGCCGGCCATAGTATGCAGTCAAAGGTGAGAGTGAATGAGAAAGGGGTTTGCCGACGCACCGTTGAAAGTTGAACTTATGTGGGAGAACAATGGGCGGCGGACTCTGCGGAGTTGATTATGGCCCCGCTCGCTCAAACAGGCAGTATGTGTAGCGCCGAGCAACTGGCCACATTCCTGTTGAACTCCAGTCTCCAGAATCCATCCTCCTACAAAATGCCATCCAATCAGTGCCAATTCTGTTTCCAGACCTTACCGACACCACAGGGTCTGCGCTCGCACCTTGCACAAAGGTTGCCTTGTCGTGATGCACTACGTGCGCAAATTAAACGCCACATAGCCGCCGTAGAAGCACAAAGTCTCAGCAATCCATCCGGGGCAGGGACAGCTGCGGGAGATGGAGACGAACCTATGGACATCGACTCGGATGCGCCGCCACTCCGTGATCCCTTCCCGAGAGACACTGTGGACAGTGGGGCCCATGACGACCCCGGAGTGGTGCCAACATCCTCACGACGCGCAACCGTAGAGGACGTAGAGGATGAGGAAGCTGGCGGGTTACCGAGAAGACCATGGGCCCAACAATACCCCCGATCGGTGCCTTCCACGTTTGGCACTGCCACAACTTCGTTCGATGCCCGGCGCGCGGAGAACGAGAAGTTGGGAGTGTCGTCCTGGTATCCTTTTGAAAGCAAGAAGGAATGGGAGCTTGCACATTGGCTGATGACTGCGGGAGTGAGTCAGACAGCAATAGATGACTATCTGAAACTTCCAATTGTACGTTTTGTCATGAATTCACGATGTATTGCTGAACAAAGCCATAATCTGACTAGACGCGTGAGCGTGCGGACCTGACATTCAATAATAAACGTACATTCTTCAAGAAGATCGATGCGCTTCCGCAAGGCCCCGAATGGATGTGCGAGCCATGGGACATTACAGGAGACCTGCTAGATGAGCTGGGGAAGCCGATGGTCGAGACAGCGGAGCTATGGAAGCGCAACCCTGTCAACTGCATCCGGGAGCTTATTGGCAATCCTGCGTTCAAAGATGTCATGAAATACACACCGGAGAAACTTTACACGACTGCAGACCGCCGGCCAGGTGAGCGCATCTTCGATGAGATGTGGACTGGTGATTGGTGGTGGGATGTGCAGGTTAGTGTTTGCTAATCATGCTCGTCAGTAGCTGATGAGGACGAACATGACACTTAGAAGGACTTGCCGGTAGATGCTACCATTGCGCCGATCATCCTTTCGTCGGACAAAACGCAGCTGTCGCACTTCAGCGGAGACAAGTCTGCATGGCCTGTTTACCTCAGTATCGGCAACATCGGGAAGGAAACACGGCGACAACCATCTGCTCGGGCAACAATTTTGCTGGGATACCTTCCTGTGACCAAGCTCGAGTGCTTCTCGAAGACGCACAGGTCGTTGGAAGGGTACCGGCTCTTTCACACCTGTATGCGGTCGCTGCTCGAGCCGTTAATTGAGTGCGGCAGACGGGGGGTCGACATGATCTGCGCTGATGGTCAGATTCGGCGAGTGCACCCAATCGTTGCGGCTTACATTGCGGATCATCCCGAGCAGTGCCTTGTTGCAGGCTGCAAGGAGAATCATTGTCCCAAGTGTACAGTTTCTCCAGATGCGCGGGGCGAGCTTCTCCATTCCCTGTTACGGGATCCTCGAATGACGGAGCGTATTCTCGATGAGGCTACACGTGGGGAGAAGCCTGAAGAATTCACACAGCAGGGAATCCGCCTTGTTGATCCGTTCTGGAAGGACTTACCGCATTGCGACATTTTCGCATGCATTACCCCCGATCTACTCCATCAGCTTCACAAGGGTGTCTTCAAAGACCACATCGTCAGCTGGGCCACGGCATGCATGGAGGGAGGAGCCGCGGAAGTCGACTGTCGATTCAAGGCGATGACATCACACCCGAACTTACGCCATTTCAAAAAAGGCATCTCTCTGGTCTCGCAGTGGACCGGAACTGAGTACAAAAACATGGAGAAGGTCTTTCTTGGAGTGCTTACCGGAGCTTCCAATCCTGCCGTCCTCCGCGCTGTTCGTGCAGTCCTCGACTTCATCTATTACGCTCATTTCGAGGCGCACTCGGGCAATTCCCTGGCCAAGCTCGAAGCCGCATGGGACGCGTTTCATGCAAACAAGCATGTCTTCGTAGATAAAGGCGTCCGCGATGATTTCAACATCGCCAAAGTCCATTCTGGGCAGCACTATGGTCAGTCTATCCGGAACCTCGGCACTGCAGATGGGTACAACACGGAGGCCTCCGAACGCCTCCACATTGACTTCGCGAAACGGGCATACAGGTCCACCAACAAGAAGACGTACCTCATGCAAATGACCACTTGGCTTGCTCGCCAAGAGGCCGTCTCTCGCTTCCAAAGCTTCCTTTCATGGGCTGAACCTTCACCGCCAGTGCCTGTAACAGAAGCCGATGACTCAGAGGACTTAGACACGGATGCCGAACTACCTCAGGCTACTACGGGCCAGGCGTACCACGTTGCGAAGGAGCCGGGCTTCGGGCAGGTGAGGGTTAGCACAATAGTTAAGAGCTTTGGCTGCACAGATTTCCTCCGCACCTTGGAGGACTTCCTGCGGAGGCAGTCACGCAGGCGGGAGCTCCCATTGGTCTGGAACACTGTCCACAACAGGACTCGTTTTCCTGTGTATAAGCGCATGCATATCACTCTTCCCACCATTCGACAAGTCTCGCACTCACCGAAAGATATCATCCGCGCGACACCCGCCCTTTCCGCACGAGGCCTCAAGAATGCTGTGCCCGCACATTTCGACACTGTCCTCGCCCGCGAATTTCCTCTTGGCCCACTGGGACACTCGAAAGAAAATCCGTTGGATGGTGAGTCAATCACATTGATATTCAGGCACAAAATCATACCTTGACCGATAATTTCCAGGTCTCTGTGTTGCACGCATACGTGCCATTTTCCGGCTCCCGGAAGACTATGGAATCCAAGCCACAGCACATCCACTCGCCTATGTTGAGTGGTTCACACCCTTCACTACTCCGGTTGCAGATATCGGAATGTACAAGGTATCACATTCAACACGACGCCATCGCCGGCGGGTGTCAATCATCCCAGTAACGCAGATCGAGCGCTCTGTTCACCTCATTCCACACTGGGGTCGCAAGATGGTTCTGAGTTGGACATCAGCAGACATACTCGATCAATGTACGTCCTTCTATGTTAATCCGTACTTACGGCACGACGATTTTGTTTTATTCTGTTATCTCGAATGTACGACTTGATGCTCTTCAAATTGACTCACTTCCGGGTCTGTTCAAATGCTATTTTAAATTGTTGGAGGCTACTAGTTCGTACACTACACGACCAGCCATATCTTCGTGACTGCAGTGCCCAGCTCCGTACTAGTAGCGAGGCCCGATTCAAGTTGAAGCTCGAGTGCACTGAGAGCGGGAACTGCCAGTGCAGATGACAGTGAGTGGGCCAAGAAGGTATAGCAGGGCGAGGGAACTTGATCTTCGACGCAAGTCAATTGCGCTGAAGTTCGATTGCAGTGAGGGAGGGCGGCGGCGGCGGCGGCGGAGGGCTGAGGTGGACGTGCGACGTGGGTTCAGGGCAAGCACACGCGTAGGCATATTATTTATTTTGTCGAGTACATGGTCTATTTTACGTCCAATAGACTGTGTATTTAACTACTAAGGCCTACTGTGTCTACCGAGTGAAATGCGCCGCTACAGATGCTATCCCAGCTATATAACGGTGAGTGAGTGCAATCCGCGGTGGGGTTTTTCCTGATGTACTGAGCCATCCACACCCATTCCTACCCGTCCAAATTCACCAACGCTTGTCACACGCCCCAAGCTTCGTTCCATTACTCCTCGGCAGGATGACAGACCGGTAAGTGTATCGGTGACCTCTGTTTCACTTGTTTCCCTAGAGGCAGTGCTGACTATGACACGTTGACAGATTTCGCCTTTGTCTGCAGCATCATCCAGTCTCGAGTTGATGGCTAGCCTAGCTTCTGTACTGAAGCTTTCCCGAGTCGAGGTATGTGCGAAGCATTTTGTTCTCACTCTCAAGTACTGATTTCCACTTCGCCAGGCCACGCCGGCCGTAGAGGCGACTTCAGAGCAGGTTTCTTCCAAAGTCCGTCGTACTGAGATTCTGCGGAACCATGGAGTGTCTCCGGCCTCCAGTGTTCGCTCAGCGGACAGAAAACACCGCCTGTTGCGATCACCATACCAGGCTCTGTCTGCAGCAGCAGCATCACAGCTCTACCAGGACGCAGAGGGGCCTCAAATCTCCACGACAAAGAGTCTCACCAAAATTGCGCGACTCGCGCATGCGGAGGCGCGCGAAGAGACTCTTCGTGGAGTTTCGGCACTCAGCAGCCCCCATATACAACGGGCACTAGGGCGCAAGGAAGGTCAGCGCGCTGGACGTGTCTTGGCATTACACGGTGTGCCGCGGGAAGCCCTAATCGAAAAGGTCGAAAAGGTTGCGGCTGTGCCATGCAAGATGGAAACATCGGATGAAGGTGTCGCCCCTCAAGTGACACCTCCGCAGACCATCGCCACGGACGAGAGAATGGAGTTCGACTTTGGGCCATTCAACGAGACAACATCGGCCAATTCCACGGAAATGGAAACCACTCTAGTCGCGAATGTCTTGGTACTGGATGTCATACCTGAGGTCGCAATTCCGTCGGCTGAGTTGATACCCTCTACTTGGCAAGATTTTGAGATGAGGCCGGACGACACTGCTGTCTCCCAAGTGGGATGGCCTGCGCAACTGGAGACTACAACGACAGTTTCTTCTTTGTACCTTCCAGTCCCCGCTCCTGCTGCTCCCCAGGTGGCTGCTCCACTTTCCGAGAATGCCTTGCCTCTGGCCTCTGTTCTGGGAAGCACCTTGTATGGCCAAGACTCTGCGGATTGCGCGGGAGAGGCTGCACCACAATTTCCTGAAATGCGATCGACACAGGTTTGTCTTCCAGCAGATACCTCGAGCGTTATGTTGACGACTCCAAAAATTATGCCCGAGGCGACCAGCGCGAACGTCCCAGAGGAGGTACACATCCGGAAGCCGACAGCCCACTCTTCCACGAAGCCGAAGTCGACGACGGAACGGGCGCGACACAACCGACAATCTGTGCCATCTACTCGGCCAAGCCCCAAGGCGAGGGCCCAGCAGAGGCTGTATGGGAATCCCTCGTCCACGTCCACGGTACCGGCGTTGCTGTCTGGCTCAGGTCTGGGTGAGCTCACACTGTTCGGATGCGGGCCTGCTGCCGAGGCGAAGACTTCCTCCATTCCAGCTCACAAGATTGTCTCTGTTTCGGCGACCTCGACTCCTCTAGTGGCCTCCTTTCCTCTTGCATCTAACGCACCACCCTCGGCGACTCTCGCTTCATCGCCTGAAACTGGGAGGGAAGCGTTGGCGCAGCTCGTCTGCAAGCTCGAAGAAGTGGGTACCTCTGCACCTGCATCTTCGCTGGAGGTTCAAGTCGGGGACGGCCCACAGCTCGCAGAGGGAGAGCTGAGCTCGGACGTACGTCCTCATGTCAAGGCTCCTTTGGGCCCAAGATCATCGGTCCCAACTGTTGTCGAATGCACTACTGCGATGCCTGTCGCCGTCATTGCGGCGCCTCTGTCTTTCCACGACACTCTAGGACGGCTGAGCCATCTGGATGCGCCACCTCGTAACCCATTCGCTAGTCCCGGAGCTGCCGTCCACACTGGTAGCGGACCTTCAGCTGCTGAGAGTGGCACTACGGGTGTTATGCAAGCTCGGAAGACGTGTATACGTGGCGTTTTCGGTGCTCCGTGCATCATGGCAGACTCGCTGCGTGATATGGCCTCAGAGGTGGAATTCAGGACGCCACACCCATATGCAGAGCCTGTGCGGAGACCAGTCACGCCTCTGGCGTCTTCGATCCCGCCACTTGATCGCAACAGCAACGTTCACGTTCTTGACGACGGGAACGACTGCGACGACAGCTGCGACTCTCGTCCTTCGGTGGCGGATTCTCGGCATCGAGAGGCCCTTTTAGAGTCTGATATCCCTTCCGCCGGATTTGCGAGCTCTGCAGGATACATGCTGGGCAAGGCGATAGGACTTACCCTTCGCTGGTGCATCCAAATGACCACGTCGACCGCGAAAAGGTAGCTTTGGTGCACCTTGGACAGAGATGGGATATCAAACCTCAAGATGTCATACCCGGTGATCACGGTATGCAGTCATACATGAGCTGCCCAACAAGCCTTTGTGGCACCTAGAGGACACCGTGCGGCTCGTACCGATCGTTGCGGAGCACGGCGTGGACCTGCTGGACGTGTCCTCGGGCGGAACGCACAAGGACACGTTGATGACCCCGCCAGACTGGGAGACGGCGTATCAGCGCACGGGGCTGATTATATGCTCGCTGAACAGGGGCAGGTGGACGTGGTGTTTGTCTGTCGGATGTTCTAGAATCCGGGGCTGGTGTGGGCGTTCGCGGAGGGGCTGGGTGTAAGCTCACAATATTGCATCAAGTCGTATGGTCCTTTCAGGGTCGACGAGGATCAAGCTTCAGACGCAAAATAGTTAGTGAGGCCTGAGTGGTATTTAATCGCACGGAGCAATGTGCCATGTAATATCAAATATCAATCCGCGCCGTGGACACATTTCTGCCGTCGTATAATGTATGGATCAATTCATGACACAAGTGTGCTTCAATAATTATAGCGATACATGTTAGATACATCGGCTCAGTACCAGTATAACAGTGTTGAGAAAGCGAGATACAATAGGATACAACGCACGATTCATCTACGCAGACACGGGGGATTTGTTTTCGTCTTGCGCTAGTTCAAGGCCGGCCATGAAGGGGTTTCTAAGGTACTCCGTAACCTCTTCGCCATCGTCTTCATCGAGCAGGTATTCAGTGTTTAGCGATTGTCCTGTCTCGAGCGGTGCACCCATGTTACCGACGATATGCGATGCGAAATGTATATCGGTGGCGTGAGCAGTTGAGAGCCCTTCCGTCTTTTCAGACGAGGGATCGTCCGCCAGGTACACCCCGCGCAGATCGAGCATGAAGCGCGATAGGAAGATGACATGGAACCTAGATGAACGAGTGGGCAACTGGAGCATCGAACAAGGCAAAGAGACACTCACACTTGTTCAAAGTAGGTCCAGACCCTGAAGACGACCCAGTCCTGGAGCCTGTGAACAAACATCGAGCCAGAGTGGGAAATGAACATACTGATCCGACCTGCGGGATTTCGCGTCAGTGATGACAAGGGAAGGGACGAGAATAGGATTGCTTACCAGTCCCCCCACGAGCTGAAATGTATCGACGATCATGATTATGCTTTCGACAGTTTGTCAATTATAGCCGGGTCTTGAACTTCATTGAGAGGCTCACAGGAAGTAAAATGTTCCTATTCAAGATATCAGTCATGCAATGATGCATACTACAGATAGCGCTCACCATCACGGAGGATCAACGTCACGAGAGGCGTCTTCACACCTACTTTCATCGAGTGCCTTTTGATTCCGAACATCTTGATCTATGTGAGGATGAGCAGGATGGCCGTGGCGGCAATTGTGATCGCGGCCACCATAGAGCTCACTGTCCACCACGTTAGCAAATGTATATAACACCTCAGAGATCAACATACAGCTGGAAAACCGTTGCAGTCAGGAATGCCGAATGTTATATGATGAAAAGGGCGACACACCTGTTGATGAGTGCAGAGGACATGAGGAAAAGTGCACCGCAACCGTACAGCGGTGGACCGAATGCTATAGGTATATAATTTGCATCGAAATACTACTGGGCAGTGAGGAAGTATGCAAGAAATAAAAGACTTCACGCACGACGTTCAAGACAGGTGAAACCAGGACAAGCGGTATCAGGAGAATGTGAGGCCTCCAGTCCTTTCCCCAAATGCCCCACACGCGCAATACGATAAACACTATTAGAAGTGGACGTTGGCATGTTGCGTTGAGAGTATGATTTGGTGGTACGAAAGACGCACCACTGGAGATGACGGCTCCCAGGGTTGTGAGGCTGTCATCCAATCTAAGTACATAGACGCAGCTGTGCGGGGTTTGTCAGTTCCTCTCTACAGGCTAGAGCAATGTCATAGAGCATCTTGTATACCTCTGCATATTGAAATCAGTTAGTTTTCGTGCATAATGCCAGGCACCATTACTCACTTGGTTAGACAACGTCGGAATTAATACACTTGTCACAAATGTGATCCTTTCCGCCAGCGCAACGTAGCGATTGAGGAGGAAAATCACAGTCACGCCAGAAATCTTTCTACACCAAATTCGCGGCACCTCCGCGGTGAGAGTGATAGCCCAATCGAAAAATAAAAGAGCTTTCGAGAGTAATTTAGAATCAGATATTGGGAAGCAAGCGACAATGACCCGTACCAGTAGATGCAATTATACAGTAATTTTCTACGACGCTAAAAGTTGGAGTCAGCTGTGAACTCCAGACATACACGTCTAGTTTGAAGACGTACAGCCTTGCGGTCGAGTCGGCGATCGTCTCCTGCACGGTGGAGTTGTTAGCGGACATTGGTATGATAAGTAGTCCTCTCTTTGCAGAAGTGAGGGCATGCAGCAGGGAGCGCTACTCATCCGCGATCTTATAGCAATCGTTGGGGAACGATAACGGCATCGGCGTCTGTATTAGCTGTGAGATCAAACCCGGGCATTTCTAAAACCTCGTGTGGCCCACATGCTCTTCGTCATCCGCTCTCCCCGCGCTCATCCAGAAACAGCGAAGACATAACGATCTTCGCTCAACCGCAGTGTGAATGCTAGAAATCAATGAAAGATGGATATTGTTAGTCCGGAGGAACTGGATGATGACCAATTGCTTCGAAGATAGAACCACAGCGCGAGGAGTCATGAATGAATTCAGTGCTGAAGATTTCGGGCCTCACAAGAGGCAGCTGATCACAAATGCTTCAACGGGCAATGCAGTAGAAGCATCGCGATACGTCTTCAACGACACAGTACCCTGGATAAGATGAACACAATCAACAAATCCTGCAACTCATGATGAGCTTCGAACTTTCCGTGCACTGCCTGCTCAATGGCGCAGAGTAGTAGTGCGACTTTGCATGCTGCTCACCGAGATAAGACGAAAATGGTCCTGGGAAAAGTTCGGCACTCATCGTCGTGGCAAGTCACTCACGACTCTTGAACGCTAGCTTGAACCTGGAAATCCCGGACTGCTGTGTTTCATGATACTGATATGTTGATTAAGTTCGGATACATAAGCATTCTCCTACCCCGCTTTGGCCCCGCTAGGCTAGACCAAAACAGTCTGAAAAGGTGCGGCCAATTGTCCGTTATCTCGATCAGTAAAGTTACCGACTCGGTGGACTTTAGAATTTGCTGCAGAGGCTATGCAGTCTGTCTGACCGAGTGATTAGATAAACCGGCGGGCATTCACACCTGAAAGGTATGGTGAACGAGGTGGAACAATCCTAATCTTGGTGTCGATTGACAGGCTGCTTTGTTTTCTGAAGCAGTGATTATTTCAACTTGAACGACAGCCAAAACAAGATCTGAGCGAGAACTTTTGCTCGTATTAGTATCAAGCTGGCAAGTACTGGCATGACATGGAGCAAATCACCTTCAGTATACGTTTAAAGCACGGCGCCGCTGTCGTGACCCGCCACTGCTACGGCACCCCCGGCATATGCCGTAGAGTTGCCGAATCGGCACCTTGTCTATGCGGCCCCTGCAACCAACTTGCACTGTCTTGGCGCAGCAGTCTTGCAGCTCCAGACTTTCATCATTCCGAGCCAGGCGGATGGCGGTATATCTAGGTGCACCGGTTCCCCCCATGACTGTACGCGCCTCAGGAATTACTAGGGGATCGACATTCGAGGACACCCGCAACCCCCTACATGATCGCAATAGGCCTGCAAGTGGATGCGCAAGTAGATATCCAGACAAATATCGTAGTACCCTGGCGTCCAGATAGGTCCAGATGCCTCGGCTGACAAATGTAACTGTGAAAGCGGCGTACCTCGCCACTTGTCGCCAAAGGTCAAGTTCCCTTGTCAAATATCGGCACTCTGACCTGCTTGTAGCTCGGATGGCTGGTATAAGTACTCGTGTTGGTTGCTCCCGAAACCACGCAACAGTGCCCCCCTTCCCAAACACCTCCACACCACTCGGTATCCAGCGACACTGGTCCCTAGAACCGTAAGTCTTATGATATATGCACCAGCATGGTCACAATTCGCTCATTGACTTACGCAGACCCCTCGAACATCGTTCTTCACAAAGATGAACCAGAGTCATATTTATCTTGCCTTTCATGTGCCTGCTGGCACCAGCCAGACCGAGACTCAGACTTCCATCATGCTGGTGCCCCCCGACGACAAGACTTGGAATTTCGAACTCGGCACATTCAACAGCCAACTCGATCACAACAAACCCGGCGCAATCGACAACGAACCCGGTCTAAACGACAACGAGCTCAGCCCCAACGACAAGTATGATGGGCCACATGAAGGCTACAACGTACAGCGGATTCAGAGCCCATTCCATTCTGAGAGCCTAACGTCTCTCATCCTCCTGGGCAAGACAAGCAAGACCTGCGCCAATGTTGGCTCGCTTCTTTCTCAGATCGAGATCCTCAAAGGAGAATCCAACGAGGCTTGGACCTGCAGTGCTGTCATGGTGAGCTGTGAAGCTCTTCCTACGATATATCAACAGGCCACTTACTGATGGACACCTAGTACCTTGTGGACAAGGGAATCATTGAAGAGCCTCAGGAGCTGTTTCGCCGAGTTTCTGTCTTCGCAGACGAATATGCGAACTTCGCGAATATGGTCTCAATTTGTCGATCAACTCTTCCGGCGAGAAGTCCATGAACTCATCGCCGTGAGTGGTGCGCATGCTGTCTGTAGCACAGGAAGATGTAGTTGCAATGTTCGGGCGGTCGACATTCTTTCTGTTCATGGATGTTCAGTGTAATACTTCAGACTAATGTATGTACAATGGAATGCCAACGGTGTTAACATGAGGACGCACGTCTTCCGCCACGCAAACCGAGGGCGGGGCATACACTTAGTCCAGCGGGGAGTCAGCCACGCACTTCGGTCGGTTATCTCCGTGCGTCTGCAGTCAACTCCTGAGTCGCTTTTCTCATGCATGGACATCGCGACCATCACATGGAACGCGCGGCGACCAACGCGCCCGACACAAACCGAATTGTTCCTTGCACGACGCGCCTAGATCTTGCCAACGTAGCATCGTGCACATTTACGGGTAAAGATGCGAGACACGAGATACCGGTATTACACATAGCAGCAGTCCGTCTACGGAGTTTAGGATAGCGGGTCCGGGTGTCGATACATAAGCCAAGCAATATATAACGTGTTGGTAGTCTGTGGTGGAGCATAGTGCAAGGGGGAGGACGGGAAGCGTGCTCATGCCTCGCGGTCGGTCTGCAGCTGCACGGGTTCGCTCGCGTGGTCGACGAGGGTCGCGCCAGTGGTGATCGCAGAAAGCATGAGCATGAGCGAGCTCGCGGTAAGGACCATGTAGCGCGCGGATGAGACGCCGGTGAGGAGCGAGACGACCACGAAGACGTTGAGGGGGACGCGGAACAGGGACGAGAGCTGCGGGCACATCAGCGAACGACGGTGCGGCAGACGAGTAATGAGACTGACCGTTGCGCGGTGTTCGTTTGAGACGAGCGTGCCGCGGAGCATGCCCTGTACGGGGTAGTACAGCCCGACGCACGCTTCGAACATGCAGAACGCCCAGAAGCGCACGTGTTCGTCCTGGCTCGAGATGCTCACGGCTAGTGCGAGCGCGCTCGTTGCGCACACGAGCGAGCTCAGTTTTGCGTGCAGTACCAACGGGCTGTCCCGATCCGGGGCGGCATCCGATGGCGCGTAGTAGGACACGACAGACGTATAGAAGAGCGAACCGACCATCATGGAGATCATGAAGGACGAGAAGATGTATCCGAGCGGGAGGACGCGGTCCGCGGACGCTTCCTGGAGGAAAGGCACCCAGTTGAAGACGAAAAGGTACATCGAGCCCTCGAAGCACGTCTGGGTAAGGCCGATGACGAGTAGCTGAGGGTCTAAAGGGATGGAGGAAAATGAGCGATGTCCCGGTCTCAAAGCAGCAGACACCAACCGCTGCGCACAATTTTCCACGATTGGCCCAACCGTCGGAATTGAAAAGGATCTGAGCCGCCGGTGGTGGTCCCTCCACCACTGCCATAGTTTTCTGTCCAGGTTCCCTTGATGACGACCCATCCCAACAGGAGCACTATCCCGCTTGCTACGAAGGGAGAGGCAAACGAGTCTGTGATGCTGACGAGCTGGTTGCTGAGCACGCCTGCGCCGGTCGCAACAAATCCGTTCACGAGCGTGGCACGGCCCATGATGCTGGATAAATCGGAGTTCGGGAGCACAAGGGAAGTGGCCGACGACATGAGCCATGACTCGAAGGCAGAATACAGGATAGATGTCGATATACCCCCAAGCACTCGGCCCAACATGAGGATGGGGAAGTACGGAAAGAGAATGCAGACGCAAGTGAGTGTGTACGTTATGCAAAACGTTAGACATAGTCTCCGACGACCACTGGTGCCATGGGCGGTGAGAAGCTGTGCACGTTCGGAGGAGAGGGGACGTACTGTTGATCTGCCCATACACCCACTAACGGTGCCACCAGCCCCGCGGACATGAATCCGGTAACGAATAGCAAGGCGACCAGACGTTCCGGGAATGCATACTGCTCCTTATATAAAGAATAGACGTATGGACCCTGAAGCCAGTCCGCGCCTGTAATACATACACCGGTCAATTCTCACATTCATGTTACGTCCCGAGATAGAGCAACTACCCACCCATCACAATCCCGTACACAGTCAGGTACTGTCTTGTGAGCTTCGCCAGTACGCTCCCGGTCCCACCGGATGGCACGGGCGCTGCGAGTTCGCCATTCTGCAGTGTCAACACCTCTTTCTTCCGCCGTGATATACGGCGTTCGACAAGCAGGAACAATAGGCAGAACGCAACAAGGTATATGAGCTGGAGCTCGTAGAAAGAGAGCATCGCAAACAGTCACTAGCGGATCATGCGATTCGGGATTCCTGGCGGCGACTTCCACGCGAGCAGCTGAGATCACGACAGGTATATGGATGGTCGCTGAGCGACTTAGTTTTTGGATATACAGCCAAGGGTCCGCTGGTGTGGACGGTGTGCTGGTAGTTGACACGCTGGCCGTTGCGGTTCAGGTATATGCCAGCTGGACTGTTACCGAGAACTTCCCGGCAACAATTATCACTCCCTGCTCCACAAGATAAATCTTGCAGAAGTTGTTCTTGCCACCCGTGACTCCTACGCGCGACCGCACCAACGCCATTCGTCATGTTTAATGCAGCGTAGTGTATCTCGTACAGTAACACAATTGCGTTCATCGTTCTTGAGCGATTGTTTTCTAGTCTAAAATTGTGAACTTGAGGGATGCCGACGGACTCCGAGGCGATAACGGTGGATGGATGACAGCCGAATCCCATGACACAGACGCAGCACAAGAATATTGGTTCCGTCTTTCGCGCACATGGCCGAGCGATCATTGAGAACATAAATAACCTATCTGCGTCCTCCCCATACGGCCTCAATTTGTCTGTGCCCCTACAGCCTACCGACCAACCGTCAGTTCTGACTACATAGATTCATAGAACAGGACATACCAGCCGCTTCAAATGCTCCATGAAAACCTGTAAACTGACGTCGTCTGTGAAGATAGCCTGCCCAGCTCCGGCACCCGCCGCGGTACCGTACATGCTCGTCGACATATGTGTCGTCGAAGGGTTCAGCTTTGAAAGCAAGAAACGCGCCTGACTTCCACCTTGATTGCAGACAATGTAGCGTGGGATGGGGAAGCGGTCTACCAGGAGCTCCTATGATACACACATTGATTAGTTTTGACATGGACTACCTTTAATCGGGGTCACAAGAAGCGTACCTGGGCATCTGCGACGGGAGCGTCGAGGAGTTCCTGGAAGTTCTCATACCCTTCCTGCTCCTGGTACCCAGCCTTGCGCCACGACGAGATCGTCTCGCCGTGGAAAATAAGGATGTGGAAGAACGTGTCGAGCAGAAGAACGACATCGGGCTTGATCGACACGCTGTCGAGAAGCACGGGCTGTGGCGGCACATCGAAGGTGTAAGACATGAGCGTGGGCTGGATCATGATCAACGAGTTGTTCACGTCCTCCTCGTCCAAGATGTGTCTGCAATGCTCGCGTGAGCAGATACTTATAGGCAAAGACGATAACCACATACCTGTAGAATGCCGTCTCGTCAGGACTGTTGTTGAACACCTGCAAGAACTGGCTGCGGCGCAGATGGAACATAAACTGCGGATAGATACTGAAGTTATCCGTGAGTCGGAAGCTCGTGGGGTCCTCCTTCCTATAGTCCGCGAATTTTTGGCATAAGCGGATGAGCATTCGGTCGAGCCAACGAAGCACGTCTGGCGAATCGTCGATCTCCGCCTTGAACACCGCGATGCGCGCCATCAGCACAGCGGCCGCCTCCTGGTCGAACGACGCCGCAATGCTCGGCGCACCAGCTTCAGCGAAGTTCCGCGCAAGTGTCGTGACTCGAAGCCGCTGCTGCCCCGACGAGTGCTGGTAGTGCGTCACGAATTGGATCAGTCCCCGCGAGCCCGGCTGCAGTGGTTGCCCTGCTGCTGTGACTACCTCAAAATACACCGCTGCTGCCGTGCGCGGCGTCATCGCGTTGATCTTCCACGCAGACGTCTGCCCAATTCCGATCTCTGTCTCGCCGACACATGCCGACTTCTTCCCTGCGGAGATGGCGTGCCCAATCAGTCCAGAGACTTTCAATTCTTTCGTGGTCTGCGATACGATGAACACACATTGAGAATGACAACTCAACACTTACCTGAACATCGAAGGTGGCATTGAAGCCCATCTCCAGCTGACCTTGGTCATCCTTATTGAAGATGCGCAGGAAACTTTGCTTGAAGATCGACGTTGCAAACGAATCCGACAGCACGATCACCCCATTCGTAGAGTTCGGCAGCGATTTCATCTCTAGCAGACCGACCTGGTCCAGGCAGCCTGCGAAGAGGTCGACGACATGGCCGTTATTCGATACCCTCTTTGCCAGGCCCTCGTAGAACTACAGATCCGTGAGACATGAATATATGCATCAGGTGAACGACTTACCTTGATGGCCCGCTTGAAGTGCTTCGCGCTATCCCTGTCAATATCATGGTGAGACCGGATCGGCTCCTTCAACTCATTGCTGACAACCATTCCCGGCCCCTCCGTCGCCGGGCCGCCCGCGAAGAGCATGATGCGCGCACCAGTATTCGGGAACGTTGTCTGCCCCCGCATCAGTCTCACATTTCATCAGCCCCGCAGGCAGACTCACCTCGAGGAGGCCCACCGCAACGCTGAGTGCGACGCCCGTGCAGCGCAGTGCACGCTTATCGTTCGCCACCGGCCATGGATCGCGCGAAAGTGCCTCCAGGATACCCGTCAGCTGGAACTCGCACTGCTGCACGGGCATCAAGAACCGCGCCGCGCCGAATGTCTGCTGAGGCATGGGCTGCCCCGGGCGCGGCGCTGCACGGTTCTGCGAACTCAGCCCGAGCATGTCCTGGATCTGCTTCGGCGTATACTCCTTCCCGCCACGGAAGACGTACGACTTGCTGCACTCGGCATACCCCAGCTCGTGCACTTGCGCCTGCGGCTTGTTAGCTATGTGTCGGTGGGGATAGGCGGATGCGCACCATTGTCCCGAAGGTGATCAGTCCGACGAGCGCGAACGGCGGGATCAGACTCAAGCTGACTACGAGTGCGTCTCGGAGAGCCTTAAGATCCTCCTCCAAGCACGTGTCAACGACGAAAAGGAAGATTGGTGGGACTTGCGCAGGTCTTGACAGTGTGTATTCGATGGTGGTGTACTTCGGGAGCAATTCGGCAGGCAAGTTCGTGTTCGAAATGTCCTTGTAGTGAGGGGGAAATGCGTTGCGCTGCAAGCAGAATGGACAGATCCAAAGCTTGCCGCGGATGTCGATCTGGCTGTGGAAAAAATGGGCAGGGGACCTGAAGTAGGACCGGACAAACCTACCAGTATGGGTTCAGGACTGCACGACATGGAGGTTTGCATGTCACGGGCTCATAGAGAACTGGGGGAAGATCCTCGCGCTGTTTGAGAGGAGTGTAGAGCGCGGAAATGGGCACGACTGTGCGAGTTGCTTCTATCCGCGAGGACGGCCAGACGTTCCACGAGAGCCGCACACCTAAACGACCGTTAGTAGAAATTCAGACCCGGACCAGCTCTTCCAAAGTCCGCGCTTGCGGGCCAAAGGATAGACCTCCGCGCGAGCGATGAAGTACTCGCAAAGCTGACAGATTAGACATACCGTCGCGCTCCTCGACATCTTCGAAGTTCAACATGGCAGTTTTTCGAGAGTTTCAAACAAATAGCCCCGTCAAGATGGCAAATGTAGAGTGGTTCGACCACGGAGAAAGATGGGCTCCCGAACGCGAAGTACACACGAATATGATAAATGCCCCAGGCAAGCCTTCATCCGTTTGGACGACGTGTCTGTGTGTCCATGTTTGTTTCGGTGGCACTAGCCAGTGGTCGACGTCCGTACGTCCATCCTTCTCACATATACTTGTGCTTTCTGGCTGGTGTCAAAGCTTTGAGTCTGTGCGGATTGGACTGTCGTGATCTTGCATTATTGTCATACCCGGAACAACATCGAAGTCACGAACGGACCATGAGGCCGACTAGGGCTCAGAACAATCGTGGTACGCCGCTCACCTCAATTCTGCTGTATCTGCTGCATCGCAAGGTGGACCTGTTCAAACGGCCGAACCTGATGAAGGTGTCGCATCTGGGTACTGGTCAACCTTCAGATATCAACCACACTCGTACTGACGGGACGGTCTCTATTGGTACCCTCGCCCATGTGTTCCATAACGCGACCCTTGGTGCCCTATCTGCTCCGATATTGTAGAGCTTGCTGAGTAAGAGGTATGTGGTCTTTCTGCTGTCCGATGATTCAATCTACCGTCTAGAGTGTCCATCCGTTTGCCCTCATTTTCCCTGTGATGTCAAGTCCTTCGTGGATATATACGGCGACCATGGCCAGCGCCCCTTGACTATTACCAACCTGCTCCATGTTGGGTACCGGTGAAGTGAAGCGGAAGTACAGACAGACACGCAGTCGGTAGCCACGTTGGTTGTACAGTATAGGTGTCGTGGTCTGGATCCCTCGAGACTCGATCGCAGATTCCGATAGGAAGGGCCAACTTGACAGATGCGCGTACTTCGCCCATGAGATGCATCAAGCTGCGACTGCACCGCCCTTTCCACGCATGACTCGAATCTTTCACAACCACAGCTCGCAGGATACCCCGACCTTGGATCACAACTGTGAAGCGAACATGATTCTGGCGAACGAGTGCAAGTTGAAATAAGTGTCGTTTGTGTCGGTCTTGTGGTATGATGGACCACATTGATGCATCATCTGCTGCACAAATCTCGGGCATGTACTAGAGATCAGTGAGCTAGTACTTATCGCGTAGCCATAGCTGACAGTCATGTACAGCAGACAGAAAGTGTCACCCGCCACAACGCTCATGAACGTTAACGTTCGTGTGTAGACGACTCGACACCTCTGCGAACTTCATGTTTGCTACCCTTTAGATCTCCTTCCGATGCAATGGGTATAACTGTTCACAAGCGCCCGTGGGTATGCGGTGTTTCACTTCGTTACAGATCAATCTGCCCGATGGCGGGCCTCCACACACCTTATCCCATCCAAATCAGCCTGAAATGCTGAGGCTTGTGCTCAACTGATGATGCCGACCCCGGCAGACAATTAGCGTATATGTATCGCACTCGCCAGTGAGCGGCCTCTTCGACTCCTGGCTTTACCCCCTTGATGTCCTCCTTGTGCTGAATAATCTCGTTTCTTATCCCGGGCTGGTAAGTTCACAGCCGATCTCGGCTACATCTTCTGGACTGACAAACTGCATTGTATGGCGTCTAGGACCTCGACTTGCGAATTTCTCATGACATATAATGGCAGCAGCACACTCCTTACCGTCGACGACAGAGACCCACGTATCACGTATCAGGGCTCGTGGTTCACGACCACTGATGCAAATGACCATAACTCGACCGCCACGGGTACGACGAGGGCAGGGTCGACAGTGCAATTTGTCTTCAATGGTGCGTATCTGTTAACTTTCGGGCGAGTTGCACAACTCGTAGAAACGCTAACACGCCTGCATATAGGCACTCAAGTCACTGTGTTCGGTACGGTGGGCTCGACGGGCAGCAGTTCCTCGTATACCCTGGACGACTCTCCGCCTGTCCAATTCACGATATCTCAGCCCTCGTCGGCGATTTACAACGAGCCATTCTACTCGTCTCCTCTCCTACCTGCGGGAGAACACACGTTGACCATCAATGCCACGGCCGATGGAGACTACCTCTGGCTGGACTATCTGCAGTTCACCGCCATTCAGAACGAAACTCAGACGGATGCGCCGAGCTTGAATTCGACAACGCCTTCGATGCGAGACTCCTGGGCGAAATCGCGGGCCATCTCTCCCGCAGCAATAAGCGGAATCGTCATAGGCACCGTCGTGCTGCTGCTGGTAATCGCTGGTGCGCTCTGCTACGCTTGCGG